>OMKY01107241.1:11683-23366 GCA_900302395.1 Bregmaceros cantori | reverse complement strand
ATGAGAGAGCAAGAGATGGGAGAGAAGAAGAGACAGATGATAGAGGGAGAGAGAGAGGGAGAGAAACGGAGAGATGAGGGAGCAAGAGAGAGAGAGAGGGAGAGAGAGATGGAGAGTGACTGTTATCACAAGCTTTGAGACGCACAGATTCATACATCACACAGATGTCAACGTCAATAATTCAAAACTGAAAATAAATGCTGAGAATGAAATAAATAAAAGTGCTGTGTTTTCTAAAATAGGACGGTTATTAAATGACATTCAGTAATGGGTCTCTGTGTGGGTGAAAGAGTGAGTGCGAGAGAGAAATGGCCTGATAGGGAAGATGGCCTGATAGGGAAGAGAGAGAGAGAGAGAGAGAGAGAGAGAGAGAGAGAGAGAGAGAGAGAGAGAGAGAGAGAGAGAGAGAGAGAGAGAGAGAGAGAGAGAGAGAGGTTGACATAGGGTAAGAGAAAAGGCAGAGTGAGAGAGAGCAAGAGAGAGAATAACAAGTAGAGAATAATATATAAACCTCCATGCTTGCCGACATGGCTTGAGGTCTTGCATGGCAGATTACAGAATTGCTATAGATTATATTATGTTTACAGACGCCATAAAATGTGAGCATTGCTATGTAAATTAGTAGGAGTTAGATTTAGTGTTTTTCTAGATGTTTCTGCAGGCCCTTCTGAATCTCATAAAGAGCATGCCAACCAAAACAGGTGGCAACCTGTTAAAATAAAGCAAGCCATAGGCTGTGTCCGAAATCGCCCCCTAACCCCCATATAGTGCACTATATGGGGCGCACGCCATTTTGTAGGGGTGTCCGAATTCTCCATGTACCCTAGATAGTGCACTGAAAGTATCCCACAATGCACCGCGAAATGTAGTGAGCATCGGATGTACCCTAGACAGAGCAATATAACCCACAATGCATTGCGAGACGTTTTAAAAATGACCTAAACTTAAAAAAAAATGCCGCGGCGGGAGTAAATAGCGACCGACCACGGCAAATAGTTATAAATGTAAGTACTTTTGACTTTTTGTGATGTTTTTTTAATTTTATAATTATACTTTTTATAATTATAATTTATAATAATTTTCAACGGCGCCACCTCTAGTGTCTGAAATCTCGGCCGTTGCTTTATGGGGGGGTAGGGAGTAGGGGGCGATTTCGGACACAGCCAGTGTTAAATTGAACTCTTTAAGTGTTGATTTAAGTGATAAGATAATATACTTTATTTCGTCACACATACATGTACAGTGAAATTCTTCCTGCGTATTTAACCCATCCCTGAGGGGCGCTGGGCAGCCGCTGGGCAGCCGCAGTGCAGCGCCCGGGGGCCAACTCCAGATTCTGAGCCAGAGGGACACTGACTGGAGCAGGTTAACTAGAACATGTTTTTGGTGGTGGGGAAAACCGGAGGAAACCCACACAGACACGGGGAGAACATATGGGGAGAACATATAACACACAGAAAGGACCTGTCCGGGTTGGGATTCAAACCCAGGACCTTCTAGCTGTGAGGCAGCAATGCTAACCACTGCACCACCGTGCCGCCCATTTAACACTGCAACATTTGCTGTGTATGGACACATCAAGCAAAAAAAACAAAAAACGCCAGCTGGCTCTTCTGGTTTCAAAGGGTGCGGCAGTGGATCAAGTTCTGAAACCATGAAAACCTCCTCACCTGAAAGCTGAGTGGGTAGATGTCACTTCACAGTAAATGTTGCAGTGTTAAATCAACACTTAAAGAGCTACATTTAACACTGAGTACATCTGGTCCTTATCAGATTTGGTGTTAGATTAACTCTTTCCATAATGTTTAACTCCTCTTAAAACTAACTTGAAATTGAGTAAAAAAATGAACACTGTACAGCACCGCCGGCGCGGCTGAAGTGACGGGTGTCTGCATCTGAGCAGACGAAGGCCGCGAGGGCCTGCGACACAGAGAGTCGGCAGCACTGTTGTGACCCAAACCCCAGGGGTCCGAGCCGAAACTCGGTCCGCGCCAAGGATCGGGTGCCGCGTGATTCATGATGCAATGAAAATGGCGGTCTTTAAAGTTTGAGAGAGGATGAGGTGGGTGGGCTTTGGTGGGGCTTTGTCGAGTCTAATTGACTCTGCAAATTAACACCAACACTAGTAAATATTCAACTCCCTCCGTTGGTGTAATAACTCTGAAAGAGTCAATGAATTTTGACACTGCATATTTAACACTGCAAAATGTATTGTGTTGGATCCATGAAAACCTCCTCACCTGGAAGCTGAGAGGGTAGATGTCACTTGGGTCCAGGTCGCTGCCCCCTGCGTCCCCAGCGTCCATGACTGTGGTGTTGGCCATGGCTGCTAATCCCACCACCACCATTGACATGTGCATTATCCTCTGAGACTGACCAATGGGGGGGCTGGGGGGGGGGAGACCATTAGTCCATATCATTATCCATTACTGTCCATCAACACAACAGCAGCACCACTACCCTAGCGGGCCAGAACCAACAAATGGTCCACACATCACATGCAATGAGAACGATTGTTGGGTCTGGTAAAGCCAGATCAATCAAATGGTGTTATCCAGTCACAGCGTGACAATCTCGCGTCGTCCATACCAAACTCCGCCCATGTCTCGATTTGAATAATTTGATTGGTCAACCTGTATTCAGGCGACATCGGCCTGATAATGAAAATTGCAATATTAATATTGCAGACTTTTAATAATTATTAACATTTCATTATCATGGTAATTGATTCTAATAATCATGTTAAATGAAAAGTTATTATTATTGAAAAAACATTTATTATTTAAACAATAATTATTTTTTCCAATGAACCGATTCATCGATTCACCGCCACTTTCGTCAGTAAAAATGGCCGATTACTCAAATAATCTTTGTAGCCCTGATTTGGTTTTCACCCCCATTTTCAGACTCTTGTATTTGGCAGTCAATGAGTTAACAATACTGACCAACAGTCCAACAATGATTATTATTATTATGATGTCCTTATTTAACAGATTTTTCATAATCCAGCATGAATTGTATTCTACTGTATGTAATATCTGCATGTGTGTCCGTGTGACCGAGTGTTATGACTTATGGGGCCCGCATGTCTTGGCAGTTTAGCTGACCGCTAAACTCGGTAGCGGTGCTGACGGATGAGAAACGGGTGACACCGTGTCGTAAACCAAACGGTCGTTTTGGAGTCACCATGAGCAAGCAATAATCGCTCAAGCGCTTCACGGCCCCGCTGTTAAAAGTTGTGAGCGGTGTGAGCTCTCGTAGCAGGTTCGGTGGGTTTGGCACAATCCAGGGTGCTTACTGTGAATGAAATCTTTATTGTCATTATACATTTACTACAAAATTGGGTGCTGCTTCCAGGGTGCATCATTACTACCAAGCACACAAACAACTCGGAATAAACACTAATAAATAATCTACAAAAATGGCTATATCTTATATATACACATACGAGATGAATATACATGCAAGATGAATTGTTCTAAAAGGAAAAATAAAACGACAGCCATGTATACACACTAACAAATAATCCATGAAAATGGCTATATGTGCTGCCCAGTAGCTCAGTTGGCTAGGCAGAGCGCTGGAAAGCACGCATATGCCTCAATGGCGCGGTGAGTCGGTGGTTCGAATCTCGCCACCAACGTATTTCCCACATGTCGTCCCGCCATCTTCACCTGTTTCCGCTAACCCTAATAAATAAAACGCTTGGAAAAACAGCCTGGTTGGGCTGGAAAAAAACATTTAAAAAAAGGCTATATGTTAGATATACGTATGTATATATGTATACCCATATACTTCTCCATACACATGTACCCACACAAAGAGACAGGCACAAAATAGGGTGCAGTACCTCTATCTCACTCCCAGAGGGCGCCATATGCCACCACTGGGGCCTATGAGGGAAGCGTATAGTGGCGGCGGCGTATACAGCCACTTAGCGACAAGTTCTTGTTTTGGAGACTTTAACTAAGGAATGGAAACTGACGATCGAGGAACGTCTGATATGATCTTTATTCGTCAGTCAAAGCTGAAACTTGTTTTGCAACCAGCAGCCGCTGTGACATAGAAAACAGAAAAACAATAACTATAACAGTTGATGTATATCATTATCTATTCCTGGTATTAACTCACTAGAATATGGTAGTTGTTTTTTACACAATGCCTCCTATTTTCTTAAAGTATTATGTTATTATGGAGTAGTGGCGTGTGGAGCGGGCAAGTGTGTGTGTTAGAAACGTGTGTGTGTGTTAGTAACGTACAGAGTTGGAATGATGGAGACTTATGAGAGGTTCACCTTTAGACTCACCTGTCATGGTGTCATCCTGTTCCACATCTGCTCTTCTCTCGTTGAGTCTCTAGTGGTCGGTGCCCGATGCCGGCCTTCCACCAATCATACTCAAAACAAAATCATACTTTGCCAAACAAAAGATATTTTCAGGCAATGTTGATCAACTTCCCGATCACGTCAGCTCCATATTACGAGAAACCGGCTGCCCGCGAGTGGATTTTGTTCCTCCATTTCTGAGAAATAAAACTGTTTCTGGAGGGGGAGAACGCTCGGGTGTGCGGGCCAGTGTGTCAGCGCGGCTCAGAGGCGTGAAGCGATGCGTTTGTCGGCATGTCGTCGAGGTGTGCTGCACCTGCCGGTCTCGCCAGCCCCCACCGGTGGCTCAGCCCCTGTTGATAGCGTCGGCTGCCGGGGGGCATCTAGCAGTCCATACATTTCACTGGTGTCTGCACGTCCCCATACGCCGCGCCCGTCATCTCTCCTCACCTTGTAATCCAGCGTGCCGTCGGCCGGGACCCCGAGACCCCACCTCTCCTCCAGCACGGCCTCATGTGTGTCCTTGACAATTCCACAAGGAGTTTCAAGCCCCCTCACCCACCCTCCCCCAAGGTCAGAAGGTCACAAGCCCCCCCCTAGTCCGCCTCAGACGTCTGGATCACCCACGCCTCCTCTCCCTAAGAGGCAGAGTAGAAACGGTGATATCATCGCTGTCATCGCCAGTGTCCTCGCGTGCGCCGCCGCAAGCCAATCACTTCAGTGCCTGTCGGAGGTTGGAGATGGGAGGAGTTAAAGTGTACAGTGTGTGTGTTGCTACAGTATTTTCTCTCTTCCAACCCTCGCTCTCTCTCCCTGTCACCTCCCTCCACAACATGGCAGGAGGCCGAGACGCCCATGTGACCTCCTAAAATGTGTGGCCCAATCATAAAGTCCATTAGGGCTGCAACTAACCACTATTTTGATCATCGATTAATCGGCCATTTTTACGGGCGATTAATCGATGAATCGCATCATAATTATGAAACATTACTAAAAGTTTGCAATATTAATGTTACAAGCCTTTCACTATCCATTTTATAGCATGAAAGAGCCTACTGTTCCAGGCTAAATTATAACATGTTGGACTTTCACGCAAGCTTACGTGTTGTCTTTATTGTATTGGGGCCTTGAATCTGGAGAAATGCCTTGGGAACAACATTTATTCAACACGTTTGAGCGGAGAATGGGCCAAACCATGAAACAATGAGTCGCTGCCGGTGAATTGATTATCAAATTAGTTGGCGATTATTTCAATAATTGATTATCATCAATTAATCGATTAACCGGTTGCAGCTCTAATGGCTTCTGATGAAAAAGGAGAGTCTGAAGTTTCCTTTGCCTTGGAGACATTGCAGAAAAGCCAGACAGGGGATTTGAACCTACGGCACTGCTCGACCTATGGTCTGGGGGGACACGCTCTCTACCTGCTCGGCCACCGCGCCCCCAAAAAAGTGTCAGTGTCCAACATCTAAAGTGTTTTGTGTCGATAAAACTCGAAGCACGCGGGTATTATTTATAATTTTTTTCTAATTTTGATGACTGCGAAAATTGAGATGCTAGAGCTATTTTGATAATCGATTAATCGGCCATCTTTTCTGACGATTAATCGATTAATCTGTTCATTGTTTTTCATTTGCATTTTCGGATCAAATGTATTTCCTGGGCCCCTTTCTGAGCTCTATTTAGGATTGGCTGGAAAAAGGGTGAAGAAAGAGGAGGAGACCTGCAGCAAAGATGTCAGGAGGGGAAGCGAACCCACGTTTCTGCGTGCCACACATATGGCATTTGTGTGGCTTACAGACTGCGCCGCAAGAAAAAATGTATCATTATTAACCTGAAACATTGATATTGCAAACGTTGAACAACATATTCAACACATTTAAGCAGAGGAGTGACCAAACAAGGAAACGATTAATCGCTGTCGATTAATCGATTATCAAATTAGTTGCCGATTAATTAAATAATCGATTATCATTGATTAATCGATTAATCAGTTGCAGCTCTAAATTTGATAATCAATTAATTGGCAGTGATTCATCGTTTTTTTGTTTGGCCCATTCTCCGCTCAAACAAGTTTAATATTAGTTGTTGCCAATGCCAGTCTCCATTTCCAGCAGGGCTTGAAAACAAATTTATTTTTCAAACGCTCCGTTCTGAACGGTTCAGCCAGACCTGTCTTTAACGTTTTCGTTCTCGGAACCGTTCCGCCATCAAAATATCGGTCCTGAACGGGTTCGGAACGCAAAAAATTCGTCCGTTCCTAAAGTTACTAATTTTGTGAAATACTGCGTTTTTTAATATAGTTTATACAAAATATATTTGGTGGACTTCAGCGCAACTGTATTAACATGAAAACTGTGTTTAAAACGGCATCACATTCACTTCCTCGTCTGTCCACAAGATGGAGCCACAGATGGGGCTTGATGACTGATAGTGGAAGTGGTCGGAAATAGTATCCTAAACATAGGATGTGTTAAAATATATTGAGAACGGGAAAAAAACGTTTTTAACTGGTTTAGTGGATTTCATAATGTTCCGTTTCCATTCTGGAACATTTGAAGAAATCTTTTTCCGTGTTCCGTTTCCGCTCCTCGTAAAATTCCGTAAATTTCTGTTCATTTTTGGTTTTCGTTTTCATTGTGAGTGGAGAAAGCAAAACAGAAAAAAAATGTACAATATTAATATTGCAAACCTTTAATAATAATTCATGCAAATAATCGATCCGATTTGAAAAAAATTAACCAATTAATCGATTAATCATCAGTAAAAACAGGTGATTAATCGATGATGTTGCAGCTCTAAAGTGACTCGTCCCTGGCACGTCCACCAGTCTATTTTCACATCTCCCCCAGTGGGGAATCCTCGCTCCCATCTGCTAGGGAGCCGTCACACACGCTATGGGACGTAGGACCTGCCTTTCCAAGCCATATTTAAAACACAGATGAGAAATTATTGTGAGACTTTGATTTTTCACAGATCTATGGCCTAGGGCCGTGGCTGAACAGGGTATGTTTACACTGTATAGCACTGTTTCAATACTGCTTAGAATTTTCATATTATGGTTTGTTATTTGTCGTTGTCAGTCACATCAAACACCTCGTCCTTGCTGCTCGCAAGCGAGCGGTAAAATTAGGAAAACATTGCTCGCGTGGGGGGGCGCGGTGGCCGAACGGTTACAGAGCGCGTCCCCCAGACCATAGGTCGAGCAGTGCGGTTCAAATCCCCTGAACGGCTTGCAATGTCTCCCCCCCCACACCCCTGACTCTTGATCCCAGTTTCCGATTTAATCCCGTCACCATCTCTCTCAATAAAGAATGAAAAATTGCGCATTGCTCGCGCTGTATCTCCTCAAATCACTTTTCCGTGGCGACATTAACGGCCCTAAACACTTCCGATTGCTTCGCGAGAGAACGCGGCCGGACCGTCTCAGCAGACGTGCCCCACCGCGGAGCCGTACAGACGGACGCCATGCGGCGTGTCGATGGGCCGTGCGAACCAAAGCTATGCATCTCTCTAAATACATTTCATGCGTCAGAGCATTCCCAAACGGACCCCTCTTTCCATCCATCTGAGCCGAACACTACATGACCCCCTGTGCCAAGACGGTGCATGTGCGTCGCGGGAGAGACGCGCTGCACCGCGCTGCATTGCCCTAATTGGTCCAGGTAAATTTGATATGAATACGTCATATTTGAAAATATGATGTAATAAATGGTCATAATTGACGGAAAAAGGAGAATAAGAAAAAAAAAACATCAAAAAGAATTAAAAAAAAAATCTAAATATTAAGGTATAAATTGTAATATGTTTGTCTCAGAGAAAGTAACTTGTTCATTTCTTGGTTAATAAGAAACGAGTTGGACTAGATTTGAAGTTAACAAGATGAATCTCTTTTAATTGTTGGTCAGCGTGAACATTTTGGGGATTTTCTAAAAGACAATAAAGTCCAACCGATGAATTGACTAATCGTTAAAATAATCGGTAACTAATAGATCATTAAAATAGTCGTTAGGTGCAGCCCTATACTAAAAAGTCCAGCTGCCAATGTCATTAAACTATTTTGATATGTGCAGTCATCGAGGGATTTCTACCCATTTAGGTATTTCACCATTTTGTTCCCTCGCGCCAGTCAGGAAGAGGTGATGATGTATAGGATGGTGTGTGTGATCGTTGGATGTGTCCTTAGGAGCGCAGAATAAATGATAGTAAATTACAAATAGTGTAACAGTGTATAGAAACCTTTAGAGATTTAGACAGCTTGTATAGACGAGTTCGGGGGGTACTTCCGGTGTCTGAACGTCACGTCCGGTGTCACTAAGTTTTTGGCTGTATTTTTGGCAATTTTTCAACATGTATATTCGGTACGAACACACACCTACAGGGTTATTTAAAACGGATGGTGGTAACTTGCGGTGGGCTATTCAACACCCAAATGTTATCGTGCGGATCTGTGACCCACAAACGCATGATTTAATAATCAGTACAACTCGTCCCATTGTCTCATTCCTTTTGGAAGTACTAGTAGAAGCAGCCAGCCTATTGGTCCAGAAGAACATGTGACCACTCGGTGAGTAACTTTAAGTCGGAGTTCATCAATATTTATACAAAATTATGAACGGAGCGAGTGCTGTGATGTGTAACTGGTCATAGACCGACACCTATTGGTCGGATTCTGAACTGGCGTGCGTTGTGTGTGCGTTTTGTGTGCTCGGACTTCGGTCCAGTACCAGAGTTGGCATAGGCAACAATAAGGCACCGGAAGTGTGTTTCATCCCGACGGGACAAAATGCCAGCCCCCTGTATTTCGCGGGTAAACTCGTCTATACATCGGCAAATAAGAGTTATGGCAATTTAGACCATTGAGGGAGGTTTCATTGAATGTAATATTTGTAAAACATCAAAAACATTTTGCTCATGATTGTAAACAACAACGATTTAACTCATCCAGTGCCACTCCTTTTCAAAGTCGGCACGTCCCAATGCCAGGGTTTTTTCAACATCTTGTCTAGACTCATAGAAAATTGGGGGCGCGCGGTGGCCGAGCGGTTAGAGAGCGCGTCCCCCTGACCATAGGTCGAGCAGCGCCACAGGTTCGAATCCCCTGTCCGGATTTCTGCAATGTCTCCCCTCAACTCTTCATCCCAGTTTCCGATTAATCCTGTTGCTATCTCTCTCAATAAAGAATGAAAAATGAAGGAAACTTCAGACGTTCCTTTATCATCAAAAGCAATACTCTGTGTCTCCCTGTTTCCATTCTTTAGTCATAGCCTCCAGAACATGGGTGGTCATCACTAAAAAGAGCGCATTTCTTTTTTTTTTTACGTTATTTTTTCCGGCGCCAGCGCCGTTTTTCCATCTTTATTGGATAGGATTAGTCGGAAACTGGGTTGAAGAGATCGGGGGTAGACATTGCAGACAAGTCGACGAGCGTAGTCAAATTCGCGAAACAGCGCCACTAACATGAATGGGGTTGCGCTAGGTGCGGTGTCCATAACCACTCGGCCAACGCGGACCCCTAAAAGAGCAAAATCTCAAGTAAACGCGGGTGCAGTGCCTGTGTTGGCCGCTAGGTGGCGGGATATGCCACCGCTATTGAGGCAGACAATGGCCCGAGGCAATGAATGGTGCCCTCTGGCGGACCGGTAGAGGTACTGCACCCAATCTATTTTTTTGGCAATAAAACCCAGACGTGAGAATGCGTCTTTGGCACACGGTACCATTGAAAAAAAACATGATGTTTTTGGTACTGAATGAGTTAACAATGGCTATGTCAGTAATAGAACATAATGGATACAATCTAGCTACAAGCTATCAAAAACTTATGTCCTGGGGGCTGAATTCTTATTTCTTTGTGGGCCCATCCTGATATAAAAGTTACACATTCTTTTGAAGTGTGTTGTGAGTTGTCTCTGGTCTGTGGTTCTGAAGATGAGAATTCTTACATGTTTTCATCCTTGGTTCTCCAACACTTTTCTATGCTATAGACGACTTCGGGGGTACTTCCAGTCTCTGAACATCACGTCCGGTCTAATTTACTTGCCGTGTATATGGCTACCCACAAACGCATGATTTAATCAGTTAGCTGATATAATCAGTTCAACCCGTTCCATTGTCTCATTCCTTTTGGAAATACTAGTAGAAGCAGCCAGCCTATTGGTCCAGAAGAACATGATGTGACCACTCGGTGAGTAACTTCAAGTAGGATTTTGACTCCATTTCATCAATATTTATACTAAAAGGTGAACGAAGCAAGGAGAGTGATGTGTAACTGGTCACAGACCGACATCTAGTGGTCGGATTTTGAACTGGTGTGTGTTTTGTGTGTTTTTGTGTCCACGTACCACGGCCTTCTACCAGACTTTATATGCATACATACAGGCACCGGAAGTGACCTGCAGAAGCGCAGGACAAAATGACTCCCCCCAGTGTTTCGCACGTAAACTCGTCTTTAAAGGATGGACTTCACATTAGCAATAAAGAAGTGACATGGACGTATTTTCCTTAGAGATATAATAGATCATTGTAGGGGTGCAACGATTAGTTGATTAATCGGTGACTAATCGATTATAAAATGAATTGACAACTAATCTAATAATTGATAATCGTCAAAAAGTTGAAACATTGCTGTTTTGTGCTGATGTTTCACCTATTTATCCACAGAAATTTGATAATCATTCATAATTTCCGAAAATATGAAAGCTTAAATGGACATTATTGATAAAAAGAAAACATGAATATGTAGAAAACCATGAAAATATTATGTTATGACATGTAATGAGTTTGTGTCAGATGAAGTAATTTAATCTTTGTACATTTGGAGGTTAAGGAGAACCAAATTTGACAAAAGAGTACTTTCAAGTAAACATTTCTGGTAATTGTTACAAAATGATGTCGTTGTTGTTGAATCGACTAATCCTTTCAACAATCACCAACTAATCGACTATTAAAATAATCATTAGTTGCATCCCTACATCATTGTATTAACTCATTGAGTACCAGCCCTTTTTTGGAATCATGCCGAAAACTCCCAGACTTTTTGACCATTTTTGACGTTTTTTGTAGGATCACAGCATATTATCTGATTGGGCAACTGAAACATGCTATGGCTCGTTTGAAAGGCCAGACTTTAATCTGTAAGTCGCTGAAATCCGTGTGTCTCTACGTTCATCCATCACCTCGCAATCCTACACTAAACCAAGGCAGGTGTCCACAAAAATCACCTAGTTTCAGGTTGAAGAGGAGATATCGCGGCTTTTGTGAAACCTGCGCAGATCAGCCTGTCACGCTTTATACTTCTCTCTCCCCCTCCCTCTCCCTCTCTCCCCCCTCCCTCTCTCTCCCTCCTCCCCCTCTCTCCCC
>OMKY01107241.1:1639-11663 GCA_900302395.1 Bregmaceros cantori | reverse complement strand
TGTACCCTAGACAGAGCAATATAACCCACAATGCATTGCGAGACGTTTTAAAAATGACCTAAACTTAAAAAAAATGCCGCGGCGGGAGTAAATAGCGACCGACCACGGCAAATAGGTATAAACGTAAGTACTTTTGACTTTTTGTGATGATCTTTGAATTTTATAATTATATTTTTTATAATTATAATTCATAATAATTTTCAACGCCGCCGCTCTAGTGTCCGAAATCTCGGCAGTTGCTGTTGAGTGCACTATAAGTGAGTGCACTATATGGGGGATAGGGAGTAGGGGATAGGGAGCGATTTCGGACACAGCCTATGGTGTTGCCCTTGTGTGATCAGACAGCTAGCCGCACCTGTTGGTACACACTCGTACACATGCAAGCACACCAGGACACTGAAATAAGCACACACACAGTCTTGAAACTCCACACCATATGGAAACTATGATGTGAACGGCCATAAACTACAATTTTTATATTGTATGGGGCAGTAGGTGATTTAATGTAACATGTTAATGTAGTACCTCAAGCTGAAACTGATTCAATTATTACTAACGAGATCACTTTGATGAATTGATTCATCTGTACTGATTAATAATTTCTTTGTTTGGTCTTTGCTACGCTCAAACAAGTCTAATGAACTTTGGATAATGAACACTGTTAACCCCTACAGCAACACAAACGATATAATAATTACAAAAAATAAGCTTGGGTGAAAACATATCTTACAAATTGCATGGCCCGGCCATGTTAACATGGCCATGTCAACACTAACATGTTTGCGCATAATCTGCAAATGCAATAAGTGGAGTAAGTAAGTAATTGTTCTAATTTAAAAAAATAAATAAATAAGATTAATTTATCATAAATAAAAATCACTAACTATTAAGTAGCTGTGAAATATAGCTAAGTATTCAGCATTTAATCTTCAACCTGAAAGTGTTGAATATATTTATCTCATTTTCCAATTGTGTACAAATAGTGTGGCTACAGAGAAGTCACCCTTTAATTCAATTAATGATTGATCAATTTAATTTGCATACAAAAGTGAATAAAATTCACCTAACGCAACCCCATTCATGTTAGTGGCACTGTGTCTACCGCAGCGTCCGCAGTGCCGCGAGTTCGACTACGCTCGTCGACTTGTCTGCAATGTCTACCCCGATCTCTTCAACCCAGTTTCTGACTAATCCTATCCAATAAAGATGGAAAAACGGCGCTGACGCCGGAAAAAATAATAATAAAAAAAAAAAGTGAATAAAATTATCTGAATTTGATTTCATTTTGAGGCTCCAATTCCACCCTTATAACTGCAATAGCAAGGGACATGAAAACTGCCCGCACCCCAGGGTTGGGAAGAGGTCATGAATGGGGGCGTGTTAGGTGCAGCGTCTTTAACCACTCGGCCATCATGCCTCAAGTTATTTCTAAAAGGTCGTCCAAAAGCAACCACTTCCGAACCCTGCCTCACCGCGTAGGGCTGGGCTTTTCACCGGAAGGACAGGGTAGGACAGGGGATCACATGGCACCAGGCGAGCCAGGGGGGGGGACTTTCCTGGAGAGAATATGGCCAGGCACGGCCACAGCTGGCGTCATGGATCTAGCAGGTCTCTGTTTCATGTGGGCATCGGGGAGCTCAGGATCCAGCTGTCAGCGTGATTCACATGCCCCTGACAGCTGGACGTCTTACCACTGTGATGACGCATCAGATTTTAAGATCCTGTTGCACGTTAATTAAGGCTGAATGATGAATGGCAATAGTTGATAAAACGAGGTGGGACCACCGCAAGGGGGTTTATCCACAACCCGCGACGCATGCGTTTTTGCGTGAGAATTGCACTTGAAATGTAAAAGGTGTGAAGTTTTGTCTTCATCCGCTCGCTGGCCCGTGTTGGAGGCGTGTCAACGCTGGGCGGAATGGTGGAGACATACAGACAAAAAAATGCCACGCTTTGAAAAAATACAGAAATGACCCGATATGACTAAAATTGTTTGGCATTTTAAAAATGTTCCGGGACATCGGTCTGTTTTCGGTATATCGTCCACCTCTACAAATATGGAAACTTGATATGGGATATAGCGGTGCACCGATCAGGTTTTTTTTTCTGATCTCGATCTTCGGTACCGAGTCCCAATCCCCGATACAGAGTCTCCCTGCAAAAATTGGTAGTACCCAACCTATTTGGCACAATTGTCAATTTCAATAATAGTCAAAGCAATGAACACTCATTTTGCATGCTCCCCGACTTATTTACCGATCGGGACAAAATCACAAGTCCTGATTCTTTGAAAAAAGTCTGATCGCCCCCCCGATCACCGATCTGAGGATCGGATCGGTGCACCACTAACAAGGTAGGTCTGCACCAAAAGACTTTTCATCTCAGAGATAGATATCTGAACATTGCAAAATCTAGTGTTTGGCCGGCTGGGACCATCCAATGTAAAGATTTAAAAAAAATATCTGCATTGTAAATAAAAAAAACAACAACATTGTATTCATACTCGACTACCAACTAATTTTATTTAAACATTCATTTTGAAGGCTCTCATTGCCCCCAACTGGTGTGAAAGAGTAACACGCAGCGACTGCAGGGACCACAGAAAACATGTCTACCTTACAGTGTGGCAAATGTGATACATTGATGTACCAGGTTCTATCACAGGCTAACGGTTAATTTGACCCACTCAGCTCACACCAATATAATTCTATTACAGGCGCTAATGCAGTTACTGTTCCTGCTACAATGCTGCAGCAGCAACCGCAACTCAGCTCAACGGGAAACAAACCACATGCTTGTGTGAATTATTTTTGTTTAGTCTTATTTGCAAAACACACACAAACATTGGTTACTGTACCACTGAGGTGTGTCCGGCCCTTGCTGAACTGCAAAACACAATAGCATAATGAGACTGTGTGAGTGTGTGTGTGTGTGTGTGTTACTGTGCTGAAATCTGTCATGCATTGTTGGAGCTTAGTGGTCAAAAGCCAAATCCCCAACAACAAAGGCCAGGCATGGTGAACCTACGGTCACGTTTACACTCACTCACTTACAGGCCTGACAGTAGATAACAGACCTCTCAATGTCAACCAATGTACCTAATGCACCTAGCTAATAGGACCATTCATTTAAAATGCTGATAATAATGATAATGATAATAATGATTATAAAAATAATAATAATGATGATGATTATAAAATAATATTACCAATAATAATAAAAATAATTATATATTTTTATTTTATTTTTAGAGCTTAAATGTGTACTGCATTTACATTTTTTTCAATTGAATTTTTTGATCACAAGAAGAAGAAAAAATGTTGATTATGCAAACCTTTTAAAGATTGTTTGCATACTGAACATCAATGAAATTGAATTGTAATTATTCATTATGTTAACTCATTCAGCGCCAAATACGTTTTATGGTGTTTTTTTTTTTTTTTTTGAAGTGTGACTCAGTTTTATTGCAAAAAAAATAAATGCAGGTGTAGTACCGCTTGTGTCATACGCTGCCTCTCTGGCCGTATGACAGGGGTTGTATGGTGGCGGCATATGGTGGTGCCGGACAATGTTGATACTGCACCTGCATTTATTCAGGATCTCGTCGGAAATCAGCAATTTTAGTGAGACCTACCCATGTTCTGGAGGCTATAACTAAAGAATGGAAACAACAAGTGTTCTTCTTCTGATGACAAAGGAAAGTCTGACGTTTCCTTTGCTAAATGTGCTGTTTACAAGGACACAGAACTTGATTTTCTCTGGGGAAAAAAAACACTCACATTTTAAAAACCGAATTTGAAAAGGCTGGCACTAGGGCTGCAACTGATTATTTTAATAGGGTTAGGATTAGTCATCGATTAATTGACTGAATGAGTTAAAATTCTCCCTCTCTTTTCGATGCGCTTGATTCATTCATTCAAAGACATTTGAATGACATTTTAAATCCAATTAGTCAGTTCATTGATGGAAAATCCTCTTGCCATTAGACATAGAGGGCAGTCTGGTTCATCTTTAGTGAGTTCAATCATACAATGGTTATCTTTCTAACTTTGTATCTGGTTTCCTACATGTCCAGTCAGAACTTCTCAGCCCCTATCTGTAAAGTCACCACTACATGTGACAAATCCACCACACACAATCTCTGCAGGCTCAATCTGTGGAATGCTGCACAGCACTAGCCTGACGACCCAGACCCAACGCCGGGCGAGTGTGTCCCTTGCAGGCTCTAATTATTGTTATTAGTGAAACCCAGTAGATGAGTCATCCATACTTTGAAGAACACTTTGAGGAACCGTGGGCTGGTCCACAGATAATGACTGTCTTTGAATAAACAGCCCAACCGATTTCATCAACCAATCATCTGGAAAAAAAAATAATAATTCTTGTTTCTCTGCTCACAATAAGACCATCATTATACTGTTATTGTAAGTCTATTACAGTTAAACGCCATTGGAAATGTCTCACCATGATCTTAATATCTGCAATATAAAACTCAAACTTCATTTAATTGTATAGCACTTTTCATGCAGAGCAACACAAAGTTCTTTATAGAAACAGAACATCGAACAGGACAACGTTACCCACAGCCTCCCAACCCAAACAAACTGGCACACACTCAACCATGGACACACACACACACACAGACACACGAAAACAAACACAGTGGGTTGATGTACCAATGACGGTAACATCCTAGTTAGTAGCCAGATCCAAGAGATGTGTCTGGAGCTTCTTCTCAAAAACATCCACAGTCTCCAAGGCCCTCATCCTAGTTTCCGATGTAATCCTGTCACCATCTCTCAATAAAGAATGAAAAACGGCACTTGCTGCCAAACAATTACTGGTTATATACATGATTAATCGATTAATCGATGATAATCGATTAGTGAAATAATCACCAACTAATTTGATAATCGATCAATCGGCAGTTATTGTTTCATGATTTGGCCTGCTGTGTTGTCTGAGACCTTCTTGAGGATCCGCAGCACGAGGACTATGAAGCATTTCCCAACATCACGTGTGGACCCGTTACTACCGAAGCTCTTATGCAAGTAAATTAGTGGAATTACAGTATTCCAGCGTTGGAGGTGCTCATCCATTCTGTCAGCATCTCTTCTTAAGGCAACAACAGAATCTGTCAAAATCACTCAGCAAGTCAACCGCTCCCCCATTTGAATAATAATCTGTCATTCATTATGGAGTTCTACTGGTTTTATCTGTACATAGCAACCGCTTCTGCTTTGCATGTCGGAGTAACTCGCTCATTGTTCTCTCTAGCGTTACACCACAGGACATTATGTTTACATTGCACTTTCGGCCTGCGAAACATCCTGTGCTCAAACGCTGCGTTCAGCGTACAGATGTCACATTGTGGTGGCATTATTTGCCACAAGATGATGCAAGTTTTCCATTTTCTTGGCAATGCAAATGCAAACCCCTAAAAAATGTTAGATTTTCACGAGTCTTAAAGAAAATATTGAATGAAAACGCATGCATTCAATGGAGCTATGTGTTTTTGTACTGTTTTTTGTAAGTTTTGTAAGAATGGTTTTATTATTCTCCCCTTTTTGACCCGCCCAGGGACTACAGATGGAAATTAGCAGTGGCTAACTCTGGCCTCATTTACTTTATTTTGTCATCTTCATCGATGTGCGTTGAATAAATAAGTAAATAAAACCCTACAATGATTATATAATCACGTTTAACAATAAAAAGATCTTTTTTTTATTTCAGAGGAAATATTCTTAAATGAAGTTAAACGTCTTTATTCTTTTGACCGCTGCACCTATTTTGAGATAAATGTATTTTGCATCCAAAAATCCAAAATATATAGTAAATAAATCAAATCAAACTATTTATATAGCACTTTTCATGCAGAGCATTTCAAAGTGCTTTACAGCAACATAACATAAAAGCAAAACAACGAGAATAAAAGGAAGGGAACACTTGACCCCAACCTTCCCAACCCATTAAAATAACCATACCCACATACAAATTCAAGAGCAAAAGAAAAGATTAAATAGGGATTAATCGGTTAATTGTCTGTAGAAAGGGATGATTGCCTCGTAATGACAACAATTGTTAGTTTCTGCCCTAAATGATTTTCATGAAGTATATCAAATAGGAGGCAAGTAGTATGCAATCCACTCAGGTCGAGCATGTTTGAGCAGCTGAGCAACGCGCCATCTTGTTTGATCTCGTTGTAAAAAAATCCATGTTGCCGATGAGACGCTGCTATTCGACGGGCACTTAGTGACCTGGCTAATGGCGGCCAGATGTACCCTTTCGGCCGTAATTGACGTTCTTTCCGAGCCGACGACGGTGGAAGTCGCGGCGGGCTGTGACATTGCGGCGTCAGAGAGTGTTGAGAAATGCATGTGTCACGCACATGCCCACCGAGCTTGTGCGGATGCCGTTTGTCATGTGCATTGTCTCATAATGTCGTCAGGATTTATGCACTGGCTGGGACTGGTTGTATATTACTCGACAGATTTTGGGCCGAAGTTGGTCCCTTAACATCCCTTACATTTTGATCGACTGCTTGTACCAACAATGACAAAACTTAGAACGAGGTAGCAGTATTTAGAGGAGCCAAATTGAAAAAAAAATATGTGCATGTGTTTTTAACAATTACACTAAGACTGAAATCTGCTTTATTTTAATAGTAACTACGTCAATTTATTTTAGTAACTTACCCACATTATTAGAAGTGGATTTTTTTTTTAAGTTATTCCGGCGTCGGCGCCGTTTTTCCATCTTTATTGGATAGGATTAGTGGGAAACTGGGTTGAAGAGATCGGGGGTAGACATTGCAGACCAGTCGACGAGCGTAGTCGAACTCGCGACACTGCGCACGCTGCGATAGACGCAGTGCTACTTACATGAATGGGGTCACGTTAGGTGCGGTGTCCATAACCACTCGGCCAACGCGGACCCCGCCAGCCCTTTTCAAATTCAGCACGTCCCAATGCCAGGGTTTTTTCAACATGTTTTTTTTTTCCCAAGACCATAGAAAATTAAGTTCTGTGTCTTTGTTAACAAAACGCATACCAACCGAAACTTCAGACTTTCCTTCATCATCAGAAAATAATTGTTTCTACTGGTTTCCAGTCTTCAGTTATAGCCTCCAGAACGGGGTGGGTATCACTGAAAAGTGGCCATTTCTCACAAAATCTTCAGGAAATGCGGATGCAGTTCCTTCAGTGGTGGCAGTAATTTAGTAATTAAAGTTTTTTTGGTTATGTTTACTCACTGGTAATACATACCTATAAATTACTGCTTTGGAAAAATGAGTGAGTTTGGTAATCGCTTAATCGGCAGCGATTCATCGTTTTCTTGTCTCATTCGCCACTCAAACTTGTTGAATACATGTAGTTCCCATTGCCAGTCTGCATTACCAGTGTCATGGCTCCGCCCATTCTCTTGAATACTGAATACTGTTAAGCCCCACAGTAACACAAATAATATAATAAAAATAACAAGTAAGTTTGGGCGAAAAGCCAAAATGTTTGTTATAATATAGAATGGAACAGTAGGCTCTTGAAAATGTTACCAATAAGTGAGGATAGTGGAACAGCAAAAGTTTGCAATATTTAATAATTAATGTTTCATCTTAGTCGTTCCGATTTTAAACGAAAAAAATAAGCGATTAATCATCAGTGAAAAAAATGGCTGATTTATCAAAATAATGGTTAGTTGCAGGCCTACTTGGATTACTAGGTAGTGGAAAAAGGGCTAAAATCAAAGCCACTTAGTTACAGTAACTTGGTTACTGTCCTCACGGGTGACAACAAGAAGGCAGCTAAAGGTTTCTCCTGCTCTTTGCCTCGGGCGGATTTGTAAACGACACTCTCTCATCGACACCTCTGACATCAGGTGCATTGTAGTTTTCCAGAGCGGAGTGTGATGTCATCGTTCACCTGTGCAAGGTGCGCTAACACTCAGAATTGTGATTGGATTAATATTAGGGCTGCGCGGTTTGTTTGTTTTTCACGGTTCGGTTGTTGTTGTTCACCATTGCGATAATTACGGTTTTGTCATTGTCACTTTTTTGTGCCCGCTGACTGCGCGCTGCCATTGTTGAAAGTACCCGTATATCCTGGGCAAGGAGAGATTGAGAGAGCTATACAGTATATGACAGAGAGACACCCCACATGCGACTTCTTCTGGTGGTTCTGTCCCCTAGGGGCGCCAACGACAGAGTCAGAATGAATGGGATCCTATGGGAGCTGAAATAAAAAATATTAACGCCAAATCTGATACGTTTGTGACACAATTAACCGCTAATTATCCCCTCAATATACATTAAAACATCAATTAGAAATGATCTTTAAATAGGTTAAACGGCCTGCTAAAATTGGTATATTTCTATTGTAAATCCCATAGGCTCCGTGCTTTTGGTAGTCGACTCCGCCCACTCGACTAGCAGAAGCACACGGAAGTCGGCACGCCGGCTGAAGGGAATGCGACGTCCATATTTATATACATTCAATGGAGTGAATGTTAAATCCCTGTCACATTGGGGGCGTGCGGTGGTCGAGCAGCGCCGCAGGTTCGAATCCCCTGTCCGGCATTTCTGCAATGTCTCCCCCCCCGACTCTTCATCCCGGTTTCCGATGAATCCTGTCGCTATCTCTCTCAATAAAGAATGAAAAACGGCGCTTGCGCCCAAAAATAAATGAATAAATAAAAAAATAAATCCATGCCACATTGAATAGTATGTTGTTGTTGTTTTTTTTAATGTTTTTACATTTCTTCCATTCAGGATTTTGGCGACCAATGGTGCTCTAGAATTGTGGGTGCACATCATGCTGCATTTATTTTTACACATCACAACAATGACCTTAATATTAATTAATGTCCTAAAGAAAGTATTATGACAGCACATGCAATCTTAACCCCCAGACAAATGTAACTGAAATATAGATTGGATATTTTATAATGCAGTTGTAAGGGACTAGAGTCAATATTTTTTGTAATCTGATTAATGCAATGGGATAACACCAGAGACGCGCATTACATTTACTCTGTTACAATTTTTTGTGTACTTTTTTACTTTTGGAGTACATTTTTCAAAAGTTACTTTCTACTTTTACTTGTGTAAATTTGAGGTGGAAAAATACCTTTTACTGAAATGTCAGCAATTTGTTACTCGTTACATTAACATTTAACGTCACCCGTTGGGAATTGTTGGCACATATTGGTTTCATATCTCTCTCTCCCCCTCTCGGGAGCGTTCTCTCTCACTCTCTGACTTTCTCTCTCTCTCTCGGTCTCCCTCTTGGGCGCTCTCTCAGTCGCTCTCTCTTGGGCTCTCTCTCCCTGTCTCTATTTTTTTTACTGAAAGTTACTCAGCATTTTTGTGGTGTGTACGTTTTTACTTTTACTTGAGTAATATTTTGCTGAGGTAAGAATACTTTTACTTAAGTGATTTTTATGTCTACTCTGCCCATATCTGGATAACATATAGTCTGTTATCATCACATCAGAATGTCATTCACAATTTCAATAGCACCTCTATGAAAATCAGAATATGATTATTATAAAATGTCGTATAAAAAGAGTTAGTAGAAATTAAAACCTAAGAGATACTGCCCCTATAAACAGCTCCTCTCTCTCCCTGTCTCTATTTTTTTTTACTGAAAGTTACTCAGCATTTTTGTGGTGTGTACGTTTTTACTTTTACTTGAGTAATATTTTGCTGAGGTAAGAATACTTTTACTTAAGTCAATTTAAAAAAGAGTTAGTAGAAATTAAAACCTAAGAGAGACTGCCCCTATAAACAGCTCTTCTCTCTCTCTCTCTCTCTCTCTCTCTCTCTCTCTCTCTCTCTTGCTCTCTCACACATGCCTCTTTCCGTCTCTGCGTCTGGCCTCTGATCTCTCTTTTCTCTCCCTGGCCTCACCCCACACCTCTCCCTCCGTCCCGCTCTGTATCTAAAACAGATAGAAACAGTCCAGCGAGCACGCGGCGATGTCCCGAACAGTGAACAGCAAAGTGCCGGCGGTGATTCATGAGCTAGTTT
>OMKY01107201.1:5484-15956 GCA_900302395.1 Bregmaceros cantori | reverse complement strand
GTTCTATTGTCCCTGTTGGTATCCTGTGCTGCACCGTGACTCTATTTAAAAGTGACGCTGTGTTATTATTGCTGTCACAGTCTGTCCGCACCTGCAGTACCGTCTCTCTCCAGGATGGGGGAGCTGTTTGTTCCTTCGCTGGCTGCTGCTCTAGTGGGCTACAGTGTTCTCTCTGCCATGGGCTCCGCCTTCGGACACAAGCATCACTATCATGTAGATCCCTGCCAGGTAGCCTTACTAGCACATAGAACCCAGCTAGCTAGCATCACTACCATGTAGATCCCTGCCAGGTAGCGTTACTAGCACATAGAACCCAGCTAGCTAGCATCACTACCATGTAGATCCCTGCCAGGTAGCGTTACTAGCACATAGAACCCAGCTAGCTAGCATCACTACCATGTAGATCCCTGCCAGGTAGCGTTACTAGCACATAGAACCCAGCTAGCTAGCATCACTACCATGTAGATCCCTGCCAGGTAGCGTTACTAGCACATAGAACCCAGCTAGCTAGCATCACTACCATGTAGATCCCTGCCAGGTAGCGTTACTAGCACATAGAACCCAGCTAGCTAGCATCATTACCTGCACCAAGCGTGTTCTGTAGCCTATAAGTACGGCTGTACGATTTTGCCCAAAAATGAAATCAATGAATTTTTGATTTGTTTCCGATTCCTTGAAGAAAAAGGACAAAATATATCAAAACTAGAAGTTTCATATTTCAAACTTTGCAAATGGTGTCCATTTTTGTTATTAAGTAGAGACAACTCGCCCTTTAGCTTAGGATTAATACAATTATCAATTTATATACGTGTTATTTACCCATATAACTTGAAGCCAGACCAGCAATATCATTATCATGAATGTTAAAAAGGAAATTCGATTTCATGATTTCACTTTTTTCCGACGTGTCAAAATACGTGCCAAATTGACGGACAGAGCGTGCGAAACACTCCACACGTATCCATAGTTTACGGGAGGGTACTTGGGTCTTTATTGGGTCATAGTGGGTTGGAACACCATTATTCCAGTGTCTACTCTGTGTCTCCTCTGTGACTCTAGGAGCTGCTGGCTCTCGGGGTGTGTAATGCGTTGGGAGCAGTGTTCCAGTGTTTTGCAGTGAGCTGCTCTTTCTCTCGCAGCATGGTACAGGACAGTCTTGGAGTCAGAACTCAGGTGAGGGCTCAGGGTAGGACGCCCTAGCCTGGCGAGCCAGAACCAATGCATCGTCCACGCGTCGCACGCCGCTAGGTGGTACATTGGGTCTGGGCAAATCTGGCAGACGTCGCCCGTAGAGGGGCTGACCAATTATTGGAATCGAGACATGGGCAGAGTTTCATATGGGCGACACAGGACTTGGAACGAGTTTGGTTGTCACGCCTCCACGCCGCTTGTCCCACCTACTGCGCTGTGATTGGATAACACGATTTGATTGACACTTTTTTGACAAATTTTTCGACCCTGGTTTTACCAGACCCAATGATCGTTCTAATCGCCTGCGAAGAGTGGACGAAAGGCTTTACAGAGAGTCGGGGATGAAATGGTTTTGTGTGCGCCACTTCGTCCGTCGCAGCAGATCCCTTGTGTTAGCACGATATCTTTTGACCAGATGGATAGATTTGTACCAGATTTGGTGCGTTAATGCTGGGTAGGTTCATAAACTGGTTTGATTTTGGAGGCCAACACTTTTAAGATGACTGAATTAAAATCTAAATATTTTTTTAGCTTCGTGTGCACCGGGTGGCGGCTCTTGCGTGGGCCCGTCCGCTGTCCATCGGCGGGCAGCTTGTGCACCATGCCATCTCCTGTTTATTCCGATTGCCCGCATTCATGGGCACTTTCGTTGCACTCTTTTAATCCACTTCAAAATGTATTCCGATCCACTTGCAACGGATCCGTGGCGCACTTTTGAATCGGATCCACCTCTAAACGCATTATCTTTAGGCTTTTTGGTACCATGTAAACGGGGCCAATGATAATGATAACATGTCATCTCATCTCCCCTTCAAGATGGCGGGCGTGGTGTCTGCTTCAATGATCCTCACCATCCTGCTCTGGATCGGGCATCTGTTCGAGCAACTTCCAAAGGTGCCCACCCGGTTGTTCGTTCCTACAGCGCTCCAATCACACTACTGACACTTTGTTAAGCAAAATCGTTTTCACAGTTGGGAAATTACAATTATATCCCTTGAAACGCAGAGCATAGGGGATATTATGGTTTTGCGTGGGCCACCACTGGGTCTCCTGTGTGGTCTCAGCAGATCACAGATGACATCACAGTCAGTGGTAGTGACTGAGGTTCTGCATGTAATATGACATCACAGGAACATGGACAGTCTATGACGACAGAAATATTGCTGCTAGCGTGGGTCCAGAAGGTGGGGGGGCGCCAAAGAGCACCAGAACATACCAAACTGCGCCCATATCTCATCTCGCACAGAGAGAACCACCTCAACTTGGCTCTGCTGGCCCGTTGTCAAACACCCGATTTGTTGGATTCGCTCGACACCAGACCCAATGTTCGTTCGCGTGCGGTGCGTGGAAATCTCTATTCGGTGGACCTCTATTGTTTGGCAGTGAATAAGTTAAGTGATTGCAAATGAATGCATTGCTGCTGTGGGCTCAGAGCTTGGTATTGTGTTGTTGTGTTTGCAGGCGGTGCTGGCGGTGGTCATCGTGGTCAACCTGAAGGGAATCATCAGTCAGTTTATAGACGTTCTCCAACTCTGGAAAACGGACAAACTCGACCTGGTATCACTCTCCAACACGTTATATGCACATAAAAACTGATCTATATCAAAGAGATATATGTAAAGAGAGGACATGTAATGGAACGGTGCTGGTAACAACGTCGACAATGTCATCACTTTCCGCCGGTTTGGAACATACATTGTATATCTTATGTTTTTCCTTCAGAAATCGGCAAAATGAGGCAGTGCTGATGGACTAGTAATTTATACAATTCATTGCCGAACACGGGACTCTTTTAGAATTATTTTCTGAATAGACGAGTTCGGGCGGTACCTCCGGTCTCTGAACGTCACTTCCGGTCTCATTTACTTGCAGTGTATTTGGCTATTTTTCCAACATGTCTGTTCGTTGGGAGCACACGCCTACAGGGTTATTTAAAAATTGTGGTGGTAACTTGCGGTGTGCTATTCCTCACCTAAATGTTATCGTGCTGATCTGTGACCCACAAACCCATGATTTAATAATTCGTTCAACCCGTTCCATTGTCTCATTCCTTTTGGAAGAACTAGTAGAAGCAGCCAGCCTATTGGAACATGTGACCACTCAGTGAGTAACTAGGAGAGTGATGTGTAACTGGTCACAGAGCGACATCTAGTGGTCGGATTTTGAGTTGGTATTCGTTTTGTGAGTTTTTGTGTCCACCTATCGCGGCCTTTTACCAGACTTTATATACATACATACATATAGGCACCGGAAGTGACCTGCAGAAGCGCGGGACAAAATGACACCTCCCATTGTTTCGCACGTAAACTCGTCTATCCTTTCTCCGAGACATCATACTCTTAGAATTGAATGGGGCGACCAGAGATTTGGCGCCTTGTTCACCCCAATGGCTCAGCTGCCTTCTATATAATGTCACTAAGATAAATGACTCACTTTATTCACTTAATACGGCCGCAGAGTGAATGAACTTGTCACATCGTTAGCTTGCTCATGAGCAAGCTAACCCCAGAAAACGTGTTACCAGTTGTCGTAACTCCTATCATTGACGGTGTGTGATGTGTTGTTCGCACCAGGTGGTGTGGGTGAGCTCGTTGGTGTCCACTCTGATCTTCAACCTGGACTTGGGACTGGGTGTCTCTCTGGCTGTCTGCCTCTTGGTGCTCGTCTACAGAACTCAGCAGTTAGTGAGACACACACCTGTTTTGGTTGACTGATTGTGAAATACGGCAAGCACAGTTTTTCATTCTTTATTGAGAGAGATGGTGACGGGAAAGATTGGAAACTGGGATGAAAAGTCGGGGGAGACATTGCAGAAAAGCCGGAGAGGGTATGCGAACCCGTGACGCTGCTTGGCCTGTGGCCTGATATGCATACTCAGGATAGTAACAGCTTTCCAACGAGCTATAACATCATGCCATATTTTATTTTTGCTTACCTCACGTCACTGGTGTTGATCTTTTATTTTCTCATTTCGCTGTAGGTCTGGAGTCGTTTCTCTGGGACTGGTCCAGACTACAGACTGCTACAAAGATGTGAGCCTCTTTTCTGAGGTGAACTTTACATCACACACAAACACATACTTGCCTCTTCATGATGAAAACAATGTTTTTGTGATAAAGTGTATATTATGAATATTTCATCCATACTTATTTCTATTTTGTTGTAATTGTGTTTTGCATGAGACTTTTGCTCTTTTCTCTCTCATACAGAACCAACCAAAAAAAATTATATAAAAATCGTAATAAGTATCTTAGCTTGTAGATACTTTGTCTTGCTACTTTGGTATCCATCTTGAGAGGTTGCATTGAGTTTGAACCAGGGCTTGGGAACTTTTTGTATTTTCCAGGCAACAGAAATGAAACCGGAAACGTTATTATTTTTTTTATGTTCCGTACCAGGAACACGTATTTGAAAATAATGGTAACCGGTTAATACTGGTTTTATATCGTTCTTCAAAGAAGTGAAAAGAATTTTGGCTCAAAGCCCTGGTTTGAACACACGATAAAGGTCTAAGAAAATCCAGTAACCATCTCTTTTTCTTCTTCTAAAGGTTGAACAATTTCCTGGGATCACAATTCTCTCCTGCTCCTCACCTGTTTACTTTGCCAACTGCCAGCAAGTCTTCGCTGATATAAGGCTGGTACGCATTCAGACGTACTGTTGGTCCAAATGCAAAATAATAATAATAATGATAATAATGATAATAATAGTAAGGCTGTTGCACGTGACGTCAACGGCAAATGTGCGGCGGCCATATTGCTGCCAGCGTGCAGTTTGTTTACACTCTTAGCCTTACTGCATGCCCAGAGCGTACAGAGGCACGGTTCAAGAGACATTACTGTTGAAATGTGTTAAATATAAATAACAATAAAATTGTTAAAATCTAAGGAAGGATGTGGGATATACCGGGACACGCTAGAAAAGGAGGCCAGAGAGAAATATTTAGAAAAGATAAACAGTATAGTACAGTGAGAGTGCAAACAAACCACGCGCTGGCACCAATATGGCCGCTGGCTCCAATATGGCCGCTGGCACCAATATGGTCACTTCTGGTGCCTGAACGTTGCCTATCTAAAGTATTGTAGTGGACCGAGGTACAAGGACACAAAACACACACCAGTTCAAAATCCCACCACTAGATGTCGGTCTGTGGCCAGTTACACATCACCCCCCCCCGCCCCCCCTTGCTTTGTCCACCATTTTGTATAAATATTGATGAAATAGTCAAAATCTGACTTGAAGTTACTCACCAAGTGGTCACATGTTCAATAGGCTGGCTGCTTCTACTAGTACTTCTACTTCCAAAATTAATGAGAAAATGGAACGGGTTCCACTCATTATTTCATCATGCATTTGTGGGTCAAAGATCCGCATGAGAGCATTTGGGTGTGGAATAGCACACTGCAAGTTACCATCATCCGTTTTTAAATAACGCGTTAGGTGTGTGCTCCCACTGAGTAGACATGTTGAAAAATAGTCTAAAACACGTCGAAATAAATGGAACCGGATGTGACGTACAGGATAGACCTAGACGTTCAGCCTAACCGGAAGAACCCCCCAAACTCGTCCATTGGATAAGACGAGGTGTGCTTCTCTGTGTAGGAAGTGGAGAAGGCTCTAAAAGACACCGGCTCTGTGTCCCCTGCGGACCAGTCTTCTCAAGCCTCCCTAACGACCGGTCCAGCGCCTCCACACTGTCTGGTCCTCGAGCTCAGTGGCGCTATCTTCCTCGACTCCATGGCAATGACGGCTCTACGCAAGGTCTGTGTTTGTCAGCGACTACAAGTAGGGCCTAGCCTGGTTGAAAATTAACAGATTGTCCACACATCGCACGCACTCTGCTAGACGGTACATTGGGCCTGAGCAAATCGGGCAGACGACGCCTGTATACGGGCTGACCAATCGAATTATTCAAATCGAGACGTGGACGGAGTTTTGTATGGCCGACTTGTGACGTGGGCGTAGTTTGGTATGGGCGATGGGAGTTGTGGGCGGAGTTTGGTATGGACAACGTGAGACGGGAGCGGAGTTTGGTTGTCACCAAACTCCGCGCCTATTGTCCCACCTACTGCGCTGTGACTGGATAACAGGATTTGATTGACACTTTTTTTCACCCTGGTTTTACCAGACCCAATGATCGTTCTAATCGTGTGCAATGCGTGGAAGATTTGTTGGTTCTGGCTCGCCAGGCTTAGTAGGGTTAGGAAGGTCACTTTTTAAAAGTAATCCGTTACAGTTACAAGTTAAAAATTGTAATCGGTCGTAACGCCACTACCCTACTTCCAACTAATGCTATCCAGAGATAAAAAACGAAAACAACGTTGGGCAGAGGATGGACCAAACATGGAAATTATTAATCGCTCATGATTCATTGTTTATCGAATCAGTTTGTGGCTAATTTGTCGATTAATCGGTTGCAGCTCTTGTAATCAGCAGTCAAGTTATTCCTGGTGTTTGTATGCATATCACAACTTTGTGTTTTTCGTTGTGCAGCTGAAAGTGGACCTGGATCTCCAGGGTGTCCATTTATGCCTGGCTGCGTGCACTGGTGAGTGTTTGATGTTCAGTTCACACCAAAATATTTATTGAATGACATCCATTTGCGAGCGTCCACACATTGCACGCGATCATTGGGTCTGGTAAAACCAGGGTCGAGAAATGTGTCAGTGGCAGAGTGTTTATAGAGTGCAACCCCCAGACCACAGGACGAGCAGCGCCACAGGTTCTCATACACTCTGCAATGTCTCTCCCTGACTCTTCATCCCCGTTTCCGATTTAATCCTGTCACTATCTCTCTCAGTAAAGAATGAAAAACGGCGGTTGCACCCAAAAAATAACTTAAAAAATAAAACACAGTAGGTGGGACAACCAAACTCCGCCCACGTCTTGGTTCGAATAATTTAATTGGTCAACCCGTATACGGGCAACGTCTGCCTGATTTGCCCAGACCCAATGTACCGTGTGCGATGCGTGGATTGTTGGATTTGTTGGTTTTGGCTAGCCAAGCTACCGTTTTGCTTCTCTTGATTCCCAACATTCAAGTATGTGTACTTTATAGGGTCAAACACCTTAAAGTAATTTTGCTGCCATCTGCTGGCGATTAATATCATACTAGCAGACGGGTAGGATGATATATAGACGGGTTTACGCACGAAACATTGGCCGAAGTCATTTTGTCCCGCCCTTCTGTTGGTCACTTCCGGTTGGTCGTTATCGGCACTCTGTGAGAACATTCTAGAACTCTTTTAGACTCCCTCTCTTTTTTTTTTGCTCTTCTAATTAGAGCGGGTTCTCTCCCTGCTACAACGTCATGGCCTGGAGACAGAGGGCGCTGTCCTTCCCTCCAGCTCCATGTTTCCCACGGTGCACCACGCCGTCCGCCACTGTCTCAAACTCCTCCGTCTGGGCCAGGCCAGCACCGCCGACCTCCCCCTTCAAACCATGACTCCTGACCCCTGAGGATCGTTCCCTTAACGAGCCAGAACCAGCGAATCGTCCACATCTTGCACGCCGCCAGATGGTACATTGCCGGAGTTTGGACGACGCAAGACGTGGGCGGAGTTTGGTACGGAGAGCGGGTTTGTTTGTCACGCCTCCACGCGGCTTGTCCCACCTACTGCGCTGTGACTGGATAACACGATTTGATTTGACACATTTTTTGACCCTGGTTTTTCCAGACCCAATGATCATACTAACAGGATTCAATCGGAAACTGGGATGAAGAGTCTGGGGAGACATCGCAGAAAAGCCGTAGAGAGGGATTAGAACCCGCGGCACTACTCTACCTATGATACCACTCTGCCACCGTGCCCCAGAATACCTGTTTTTTTAATGTTTTTTTTTTTTTTTTTTTGCAACTTTCTACTTTTTACTGCACTGCATTTTAGGGACAGAAAACTATTTTACTGCATTTTCACAAGGCCTTTATTTTGCTACAGAATATTTTGTATAAGATAAAGGTATTTTAAGTAAAGTTTTTAATAAGTATTTTGTCGTGCGCTATAAACCCCATATAAATAGCACACAAGTGCTACTCAGGGACACACTCATTATATCAACAGCATTGGCTCACAGTGGTAGTGAACGGAATCTCACTGCCGCTACGCTACGTTGCGAGCTGCTTACGTTCATGGTACTGGTGTGTAGTCTGCACATGGGCAGGTTTGAATGTGCACGTTCATCAGGTGCGTTTAATAGAATAGTCATTATTTTATCAGAGCAAAGGATTTGATGTTCACTGTGACTGAAAATTGTAAATATGTGAATCTATTGTAATGAAATGTGACCAGTTTGTATTTGGGAACAGTGGTTGTAATAAAAAATAAAGCTCTAAGTTGTACTGATGTTTGATTAACAACGGTTTTGTTACTAGTACAAAGTACTAGTAACTAGTACTAGTACTACTACTGACTACTATGGCTTTATCGGCATGGTAATGAGCATCATACATTGCCAAAGCATACATATAACAAACATATAATATACAGAAAACATTCAAAAGACAGAAAAAACAATATAAACTGTATACCCATAATAATATACACAATGTATAGTGTCTGTAATATACATATGTACAGCATTTCTTTCATCCGTACTGTAGCAGCGAACATGAAGGTTCATCTCTCTCCTGTCCACTGGTTGTCCCTCAGTCGTTCACAGTCTGACACATATTGTGCTGCTATTAATGCACATTCACTTTTCTCTCCTAGGAGATATTGCAGTGCTGCCTCGTCAGGGGTATTCTCAAATTATTTGTATTTCTGTGAGATTCTCTCTCCCTCTCTGGCTTAGGTTTGGGTTACAACCTTCTAAAGCACCTTCAGTCTATACTATAGACTGTCACATGTCATTAATACCTAGTAGTGTTTTATGGTGGGTTTTTACAACCCAAACAAACATGACCCCTGTGTCAAAGGGCGCCTACTTTATTAGCCCCCGGGTTTCTATAAGATAGTGTGCAGGTGGGGACTGGCCCCGTGGCGCACCGGGTAAGACCGCTGCTCCAAGCCATCCCCGTTCTGCATACCTGTAGTCTTATTGAGGATTAGTGTTCTCCTTCTGGCCTTTCCAATCACAGTATCATGGTATTGTTTACTTAAATGTATACAAGTTAGATGTATACACATTTCCCTTGCCAAAAGTCAATGTCTTTTCTGCCTTAAATTGATTTTGGTTTAACTAAATGTATACAAGTTTAACTAAATGTATACAAGTTGCAATGGCTTAGAACAGTTTAGTTGAGACACAAACAGATATGTTAAAATGACTTACTAAAAGTACTAAAAGTATTGTTAACTCGGCAGAATATGACTCAATTAAAAGTAAAAAGAAGTCATTCAAATAGTTACTCATTTAAAAGTAAAAAAGTACTCCACAAAAAATTTACTTAAGTAGCGAAAGTACTGTGTAACTTTCAGGGGGGGAGAGAGAGCGAGAGCGCCTGAGAGAGAGAGAGACCGAGAGAGAGAAAGACAGAGCGCCCAAGAGGGGGGTTGAAAGAGATATGACACCAACATATGTGCCAACAGTTCCCAATGGGTGTCGCCAAGTTAATGTAACAAGTAGCGAATTGCTAACATCTCACTAAAAAGTAGTTTTTTTTTCACCTCAAATTTACTCGAATAAAAGTAGAAAGTAAATTGTGAAAGATATACTCTCCAAAGGTGGTCACAAATTTAGTTGATGTTTTCAGTACAGAGCTTAACACTGTAATAATCTGTTACTGTTCTTGGACACACTGTAATATCTAATCACAACAAAGATAAACATGTGTCATACTGTTAGCCTCTTCTCTCATACGCACGTGTTTTCTCTCCCATTGCGATACTATACTAGATACTAAAGAATCTATTATTACCTGCCCCAGGCCTGTGCCGCGAAGCAGGTTATGTTTTTGGTAGTCGCGTTGGTTGGTCTGTCCCCAGGATAACTGAAAAAGTTGTGCACGGAGCTGGATGAAATTTTGTACAGTTGTTGGAAATGACACAGGGAACAATCGATTACATTTTGGTGCATTTCTGTAGCCGATAGGTAACATAATCATACTTCTGTCATGGGTGGCGCTCCGGCGCCACTTGCTGTTACCCGAGACTTGCGGCTAGAGGGCGCTAGGTCCTTAAGGCGCTGGGCGCCGTCTCGGGCGGAAGCCACGAAGAAGAGTAGTGCTAATGCTAACTGCTAGCAGCTGTGGCTTCACTATTTATTTCCAGCAGTCGATGCCGTTCGACCTGCTGGCATTATCATGGATACCTTGAGGCTGAGTATCGCTTGACTTCCATTCT
>OMKY01107061.1:5965-18909 GCA_900302395.1 Bregmaceros cantori | reverse complement strand
TAGGGCACCTTGGGGTGGAGTGGGGTGGAGGGAGGGTACCTTGGGGTGGAGTGGGGTGGAGGTAGGCTACCTTGGGGTGGAGTGGGGTGGAGGTAGGCTACCTTGGGGTGGAGTGGGGTGGAGGGAGGGTACCTTGGGGTGGTAGTAGGCAGCAAGTGCTCTTCGTAGACGGTTGCTGTAGGCTTGTATGCAACACATCCCTGCCATCATCAGGACAGGTGCGACACTATGCCAGTAGCCCTCCAGTGAGAGGGGTTTCGACTGGGGCAGGCAGTCTACAGGAAATGACACATGTATGACACACTACATCATGGTCTATGAAGTAGTAAGAGTAAGTAAGACTAAAATACATTTGTGAAAAAACAACTCGAGTATGACTACAAAGTACTGATCCAAATGTCTACTCGAATAAACAGTACAGGCTCAGAAATGTACTCAAAGGTCTTTTTGAAAGTATAAAGTACAAAGTAAAAAAAATAATTTGTACATTATTAAGTGCACTTTTTTCAATGCTAGTTTTACAAAAACCTAGCCTACCTTCTGGGGTGACACCTAATGGCTGGCTTCCATAATACAGGCCCATGTGCACTCTTGTCATTTTATACTCTTTGGCTTTACCGCCCCCTACTGGCTCATTCACACTATACATATCCCTACCACCATCGGTGTGCAAAAAAAAAAGTAACAAGCACGTTTTGGAAAAAGTAAGGAGTAGAAGAACAAGTAAAGTAGTGTACAAGTAAAAAGTCATCAGAGGATTTCGTTTCGGTCTGGTCGCGAACCAGCTTTGCTGGCATGCTTCTGCACCCTCGGTCTGGAATTTCTAGCGACGCACAGCAGTTTCCCGCCGAAGCACATTCGAGAACTCGCGAAAACTCAGGCGGAAAGTCACGAGAACTTCGGCGGCGCCGGAGGAAGCGCGCCCCGGTACGGAAACGACAACACAGACAGCCGGAAAGGCATGCCAAGGACCAATCACAGCTGATTTTTCTCTGCGCACTTCCGCTTGAGGTCTGCGCTACGTCTGACGTGTAGTGAGTCACAGTGTGTTTGAGGCACAGTGACAGATATGACGGTCGCAGAGTCTATGCATCAGAAGCATAAATCAGCCTTTCGTCTACCAACGCCTCCTAGTGGGGGCCCCAAGCGCCTGCCTGCCTAGCCTGGTGACAAGATGCGCCTCTGGGCACACACACACATACTTCTCACCGATGTTGGACGTGGACGTGTCAAGCTTGGAGGTGTGGCTGAAGGCTGAGATGGTGTTGTTTAGGAGCCGCGCCATCATCGATGTACCGCTGATCTGAACGTCAAGGATCTGTTCGCCTGCAGCACACACGCACAGAGGACTGCAATGTTTGTTTTTCCAAAGTAATCTGATACGATAACACTTTAAGTGCCAAGCGTTTCCAGTAAACTGAGCGCAGTCTGGGGACCGGGGGTGCGATGGCAGAGTGGTATAGAGCGTAGGTCGAGCAGTGCCGAGGGCTCTAATCCCCTCTCAAGCTTTTCTGTAATTTCTCCCCCTGATTCTTCATCCCAGTTTCCGAAGAATAAAGAATGAAAAACGGAGCTTGTGCCCAAAAACAGTCTTGGGGCATATGACAATCTTAATCCACTCCCATGTGTTTGATGGCTATTGTTTATTTGATATGTACATTGCAAATTACATTGGACAAACCAGATGCCTTGCTTTCTTAGCATAAAGGCCGATTTATGCTTCTGAGGCATAGCCTCTGCAACTGTCATGTCTACAACCGTCGTCACGCACCTCAAAAAAATCCCACGTCAGACAGTTGCAAACCCGCGCAGACCTCAAGCGGAAGTGTGCAGAGAAAAAGCCGCTGTGATTGGTCCTTGGCATGCCTTTCCAGCTGTCTCTGTTGTCGTTTTGGGGTGAGATTCCCCGGGGCATCGAGCAAAAGCGACAAGCGGCCTCACTGAATGCAAAGGCTCAGTCTCTCAACCCCCGCGTCCGCCGAGGCTGTATTGATACCTCAGGTATCAGTGTACACACGGGCCGACGACTGTCTGAACCAATACCTCTGAGTTTCGGAGGGAGGGGGGGCCATAGCACGGTCAGACACACCAAACCTTCATTAGACAGTAGCATGGGGAGACAACCACATCAACATCTTGACATAACCAATGAAACCAGAAAAACATCACCAACATGTCCGCTTCTGTGCATGAACCTTCCTATGTCAGTTTTTGTGCATGAATTTTGTGCGTGTGTGTGCGTGTGAGTGTGTGTGTGTGTGTGTGTGTGTGAGTGTGTGTGTGTGAGTGTGTGAGCCTACTTGTCAAGTCAAACTCCGTGAGGGTGTGTTTTTGGAGGAGGTCCAGCATCATGGTTAGTGAAGAGTCTGCAGCCAGGACTACCGTCATCAGGATTGCTACACCAGCTACCTGCAGAACTGACAGAGACTGCAGATACAGAGTACAAACGCATCATTTATATTTTCTGATTCAACCCCTGATTGCAGAGACTTTGAGCCATAGACTGTATATAAATATGGACATTGCTTTTGGTTATCGACTCCGCCCACACATGCACACAAATCACAGTACCTGTATTATTATTTTATTACATTATTACTGTAGCACTGACTTGCGTATAAGACATGCCCTTAGCTCCATATTTGGAAAAATGGGGTGTCCCCGAACCTCCCTGGACCGACCCGACAGACGCCAAAGCTGACGCATTTGTAAAACTATGACCTCCCTCACACAATTAGCACAGGGCTTACACGGCAATAGAAATGAAAACATAAACTCGCCCCAGGCTTTAAATAGGTTAACACAGGCTGCTAAAATTGGAATATTGCATTGGAAATCCCATAGGGCTCAGTTTTCTCAGTTTTTTGAAACCAGCTCCGCCTACCTGAGGCAAAACCCAATGATGACATCACCTAAACAATAAAACATTAAAACAATAAAATAATTCATCTGGTCCTCATGTGGTATTGCTGTTGATATCATTTTCTCAATAGGTTCTAATTTTATTATCATGGAGTTGATGGGAAAGACATTCATTTCAACAAATTTCAATGATTCAAGTAATTTGAATCACTTGAATATCCATCCAATCTCTGTTTCTCATTCTCTCAAAGGGGCTTCATTAAAGCTTAAAGAACGACCTCCTGGCAACTTGTGCATTTTGTTGATGTGAAATTTGATGCCTTTGTGTAGCAAATGAACACTCACTATCTCCGGCAGTTCTTTGGTGTGTATTCGTGGACTCCAGGGATTCAACAGCTTGGCACGTTCCACTTTGTTGAGAGGCAGCAAAAAACGTTTATTCTACACACAAACGCAAGCACACAGACATCATAGTTCAGAACGTTGAAAATATCCACCCAGTTTAATGTTGTTCAGAATCATGACTAAGGCGCAGGGTAGCTCACCTAATTCTCTCAATAAAATAGTTGAAAATGAGAAATCATTTGGACAGAGATGGCCCCGCCCAAAGTGGTAACGATCCAATTGTTGTGTGAAGTAGGGGGGTTCAGTGCAGTTGAGCGGGAAATGTGGGATTTTTAAAATATGGGAATCAATTTATTCCTGTAATAATTTCCAACGTAATGATCTCAGCCAAGATCAAGTCTCCCATGAGACCCATTAACAAGAAAATGTAGGAAATGGATTATTTCACTCTGATATCCCTTGAAGGATCAGTGGAGGATTAGGCGCTAATTGCACAACGGCGCACGTTTGGAATCTCTGAGTGCTTCTAGTTACAAAATGTTACAGATAGTACCCAGCAGGGCTCCGAATCAGTTCAAAGAACGAAAACTAGTGGAATTTTACGGAATTTCACGAGGAGTGGAAACGGAAACGAAAAAACATTTCTTCAACTGTTCCGGAACAGAAACAGAACATTATGAAATCCACAGAACCGGTTAAAACTTTTTTTCTTTCTCTCTATATTTTAACATATTCTATGTCTGGGAGACTATTTCCGTCAACTTTCACTGTCAGTCATCAAGCCCCATGTATCTGGGGCTCCATCTTGTGGACAGACGAGGAAGCGAACGTAACAACGTTAATACAGGTGCCCTGAAGTTTCAACATCCACCAAAATGATTTTGTAAAAAAACGATATCTAAATGTAACATTGCACAATATAAGGAACTTTAAGAACGAACAAAATGTTTGTGTTCCAAACCGGTTCAGGACCAATATTTTGGTGGTGGAACGGTTCCGAGAACAAAAACATTAAATATAGACCTGTATGAATTGCTTGGAACGGAACTTTTTTTTTAATGTTTTTTTTTTCAGCCCAATCTAGCTGTTTTTTTTTTCAAGCTTTATTTATTAGGGTTAGTGGAAACAGGTAAAGATGGGGGGGCATACATGCGGGAAATACGCATGCACTCTGCCTAACCAACTGAGCTACTGGGCAGCACGGAACAGAACATTTTAAAAATAATTTTATTTTAATAATTAATTTTCAAGCCCTGCTACCCAGAAAAGTGAAAAGTCTTACGGCAGCTTGTCTTCGCTGGTCAATCTGTGTGAAGTACATGGTGATGTAGAAATTGTCGAAGCAGATATCACGTCTGTACTGCAGCACGTAGGAAAAAGACCTGAAGAAACGGACACACATTTTGAGAACATTGGTGTTTCTTTTTCAATGCTTGCATTTTATGCCATTTAGTTTCTGTACATTTTAGTTTGTTCAACAAAGTTACTCAGATGACCTTTTGTATTTCTAGCGTTGGATAGAACGTGAACATTTGGCCATAGTCTGAGGATATAAGTGTAAGTCTGAAATAGCCTGGCAAGCTAGAACCAACGCATCGTCTATGCATCGCACATCGCTAGTCATTTGCATAAGGTCTGGTAAAACCAGGGTCGGAAAACGTAAAAAAATAAACAATTGTCAATCAAATCGTGTTATCCAGTCACAGCGCAGTAGGTGGGACAAGCGGCGTGGAGGCGTGACAACCAAACTCCGCCCATGTCTCGCGTAGCCCGTACAAACTCCACCCAAGTCCGCGCTGATTGGCCGATTGAATCTGTACCGACGGCTTGCCTGATTTTCCCAGACGCAATTTAAGCGTCTAGCGATGTGCGATGCGTGGACGATGCGTTGGTTCTGGCTCGCCAGGCTAAGTCTGATAGCCATTGACTACTAGGTGAAAACCAGAGTAGCCAGTTACTTGTTAAAAGTAATTCAACTACTGATTACTGACTAATGCCTTTGAAAGAAAATACGTTGGATTACTGAAAACCTCATTTTAAGTATTATTTAAGTATTAAGTATTATTTAAGTATTATGTATTATATTTAAGTAACCAAGTTGATTGCTTTAGTTACTTTTAGTCACTTTTCATTATAAGTCGAAAGCTGCCGAATACCAATAGTTCTTTTCGACCAATAATTCCGAACTTGAATTGTAACATCTAATCTAACCTACCCTAGCCCTACCCAAAGCCTAAACCCTCAACCTAACCCGTACCCTAACCTCTAAAGCTAACCTTAAACCCTAAACCAAACCCCTAAACCTAACGCTATTACTTAAAAAAAACACAAAAAAACGCACAAGCAATTGTGCGTTTTAAAAAGCGACACAAAGAAGAGCTCACTACTGGATTCGAACACAGCAGCATCCTGTAGTAGAGATCCAGCATGTGTAGTAGGGGTGTAAATAATATCGATTTTGTATCGATATATTGATAGAACAGCTGACGATACAATGTATCGATACGTCCGCAAGAGTATCAATCTTTTTTCTGGTCTATTTTTATCCATTTGCTCTGGTACATAATTCCACTCCCCTGTCAGGTTAAATAAAAAAATCAAAGATGTAAGGAGGTTGTTTGTTCTTTCCAAATGCTTCCGGTATCGGAATCAAGTGGTGCAGAATGTAATTTGTTTTGTGGTACCATGCTCCAGCGGCTCCTACCCTGTGATGATGAAGATGGCGGAGAGGGAAGAGACGAGCTGTAGGGAGCTGGCAAAATCTGCGCTCCACTTCTTCACGGCTTGGTAAGAAGAGTTGACTCGCTCCGTCAAGTTCCACTGCCACTGGTTCAGTGGAAACCGAATCTGGGCAGACTACATCAGAAACAACAGTTTGATCTATCGTGATAACGCGGAAATCCCTATGTTCCGAAAGTTACTCAGTACTTTCACTGCTTAAGTAACATTTTTGTGGAGTACTTTTTTACTTTTACTTGAGGAACTATTTGGATGACTACTATTTTCTTTTACTTGAGTAATATTTTGCTGAGGTAAGAATACCTTTTCTTTTTTTTAAGTTATTTTTTCCAGCGTCAGCGCCGTTTTTCCATCTTTATTGGATAGGATTAGTCGGAAACTGGGTTGAAGAGATCGGGGGTAGACATTGCAGACAAGTCGAACGCACAACACTGCGGACGTTGCGGTAGACACATGAATGGGGTCGCGTATAATTTTTATGGCTACTCTGCCCATATCTGCGTAGTTTGCTGTTGGTCAAGAATATCTCTGACCACGCCCCCCCATCCCAGATAATAACCAGGCTCGTGTTGTGAGCCGGCCGTCCACAGACGCCACATCTACGCCAGGATCGCCGGCGGAGCGCACGCCATCAGCGGCAGCTGTTTCTCATCGGCGCAACAGCGTGCAGATTGCCTCCCGTTCTCATTATATGGATCCCAGGGCCATTCGGACGTCACGACAGCAAAGTCCCTAATTCAGGTGTGTTCCCTGGATGGGGCATGTTAGGTTTTCTTTTGAGGTTCTTGCCAGTTAAAGTTATTAGTTTGTTTTTCTGCGCTTATTTTCTTCGCTGTGAGTTCGCTTCCTGGTGACGTCTCCTGTGGAATAGTCAAGTTAAATATAACTCCATTTTGTTCTGAGGAATAACCGCCTGGTTCATCTGCTTCCAGACCTCTCCCTTCCGGCTGTAATAGTAGTGTTGGACTATTCTTCATGAACCGTGAACGTTCATCTGGAGCTTCATGTATCAAAACCTTCGTTTTCGTTTTGTTAGATAGAAATTGTATTATCAAATTAAACAGGTTTACCTTGTGCAACCCAAACCTTTGTTTTGCTCTGCTTGGGTTCATATCTTAGTTCTCTTGAGAATCATAACAGCTAGTGCCTTATGGAATATCCAGCCAGAGGGGAGTGATGTGAACAGATAGTGTTCAGATTGAGAGAGGTCAGTAGCGGAGAAGAAGTTAGAACATTCCAGAGAGCCCTGGTTCATGATCAGCTACAAAGCTGCTGGAGACCACGTACCTCAGCGCTCAGGTCCACGTTGATGTCAAACTTTTTGGCGAGTCGCGTGATGGCGTTGTCGAGAGCGTCAAACTTCTTCCCGAAGTTCTTCTCCACGGGGATGTTGTCCTTGCACCACGGAGTCATTGCTGGAAACACAAACCACGCTGTACATAGACTACTGGGCTGTACATAGCTGTACAAAGTACTGATTCAAATATTTACTCAAGTCACAGTAGAAAGCAGTGGCCCCGAAATGTACCCAAAAATATTTTTTGAAAGTAAAAAGTGCTGCGTATTTATTTCATACCATCTCTCGCCCATTTGTGTTGTTGATTGCGTTGTTATGACAAGCGACGTTGTTTTCGGGCTTCGTTCGGAGACTGACTCTTTTCTATTCTGTTCAGTTAAACTAAATATTAATTTCAGTAAATGGCCACAGCTTATATAACTATTTGTCCATGTTTTCTTAAAAATGACGGGGTGCGGCTTTTAGAGAGGTGCGCTCATCGGTCCGGAAAATACGGTAATTACAGTGAAAACATCCCCCATTTCTCTAAGTTCTCTCCGGGAAGTTTACCTTTAAGGATGTTGCAGACCACATCGAACTCCATGGCCACGCACAGGATGTTAGCGATAATGGGCGTGGTTTTCATCATTTTGTCCGCCAAGCACGACTTGTGTTTCCGACCGAACCACTCCTTGCAGCGTCTGATCCCGTTCTTCACGACAACTGAGGAAAAACAAAAATCAGACACACAAAAGTTAGATCATGATCACTGGAATATGTGCACTATTATGGACAGTGCAGTTCCTCACATATACACAGTACATTTTGCAGCGTTAAATCTGCAGTGTCAAAGTTCATTGACTCTTTCATAGTTATTACTACAACGGAGGGAGTTGAATATTTACTAGTGTTGGTGTTAATTTGCAGAGTTACAAGGTGCTGTGTCAATTACACTCTACAAAGCCCCGCCCAAGGCCCCGCCCACCTCGTCCTCTCTCAAATTTTAAAGACTGCCATTTTCATTGCATCATGAATCGTGCGGCACCCGACCCTTGGCGCGGACCGAGGTTCGGACCCCAAAGGTTTGGCTCGCAGTAGTGCTGCCGACTCGCCGTGTCGCAGGCCCTCGCGGCCTTTGTCCGCTCAGATGCAGATGCCCCTCCCTTCACGGACGTTCCGGCGGCGCTGTACAGTGTTAGCCAGTGTTTTAAATTTAAGAGGAGTTTGGAAATAGTTCATTTAACACCAAATCTGATAAGGACCAAATACATTCAGACACAGTGTTAAATGTAACTCTTTAGGTGTTGATTTAACACTCCAACATTTACTGTGTATGTGATCAAGTAGACTTCTATGAGATCCAGCACAATATGTTGGGTCCGTACTGATTTGTTCGGAATCAGCTTACAGAAGCACTTACAATGTCATTTGTGTGCACTAAAACGTTGAAGTCACCACAGACGGCGGTTGGTAAGTGACAAGGTATATTTGTTATGATCTTCTCCAGATTTCTAGACAGCAAGGTAGTTGCTAGCCTGGTCAGCCGGAACCAACGCATCGTCCACGCATCGCACATCGCTAGACGCTTGCATTGGGTCTGGTAAAACCAGGCAGATTGACGTTAGTGCACTGACCATCACAGCGTTGATGTGTCTTGGTGTAGTATTGTTCTTGTGTGCTCTTTGATGAGTCTGTGGCGATGTTGTCGAAGCCATAGCGCTCCAGGATGGACTCTCTCAGCTTCCTAAACTCCTTGCCGACATTTATAGTTCTCTCCTGGAAGGTGACGTTTGCCTCCTGAAAAGACAAAGAGCATCAAGGCTGGTGGACGGAGTCATTGTCACCAGGGCTCCGAACCGGTTCAAGGAACGAAAACGAAAACTGAAAACAAACAGAATTTTACAGAAGTTTATAAGGAGCGGAAACGGAAACGAAAAAAGATTTCTTCAACTCTTCCGGAACAGAAACGGAACATTATGAAATCCACAAAACCGGTTAAAAACGTTTTTTTTTTCTGTTCTCTATATATTTTAACATATCCTATGTCTGGGAGACTATTTCCAGTTGTGCATCCATCCAACTTTCACTGTTAGTCATCAAGCCCCATGCATCTGGGGCTCCATTTTGTGGACAGACGAGGAAGCAAATGTAATGCATTTTAAAGCCAGTTCTAACGTTAATAAAGTTGCACTGAAGTTTGAAAGTCCAACAAATATATTCTGTATGAACTATATCTAAACTTAAACACTGTACAAAATAAGGAACTTTAAGAATGAGCGAAATTTTTGTGTTCCGAACCGGTTCAGGGCCGATATTTTGGTGCCGGAACGGTTCCGAGAATGAAAACGTTAAACATAGGCCTGCCTGAACCGTTCAGAACAGAACTTTTAAAAAATATTTTCGTTTTTAAGCCCTGATTGTCACAGTGTCAGGAACAGTGTCACCTGGTCCCCCGGTGGAACATCGGACAATCTGCGGAAGTCACACTTCCTTGTTGCTCTTCAGGGAGGCCGCAGGAAAATGATTTCCCTTCAGCTGTTAGAGAACTATGGCTGTGTCAGAAATTGCTCCCTATCCCCTACTCCCTATCCACCTTATAGTGCACTCACTTATAGTCTACTAGAGTTGGCGCTGTCCAAATTATTATAAAATATAATTATAAAAAAATATTATGATAAAATTCAACAATCGTCAGAAAAAGTCAAAAGAACTTACATTTATAACGATTTGCCGTAGTCAGTTGCTATTTACTCCCGCCGTGTCATTTTTTATTAAGTTTAGGTCATTTTTAAAACGTCTCGCAATGCATTATGGGTTATATTGCTACATCTAGGGTACATCCAATGCACACTACTTTTTGTGGAGCATTATGGGATACTTTCAGTGCACTATATAGGGTACATGGAGAATTCGGACACCCCTACAAAATGGCATGCATATAGTGCACTATATGGTGGATAGGGATCGATTTCGGACACAGCCTTTGTCTCACTCTTTTTTCCTCACCCCTGTCTGGCATGCCCCCTAGCAGTCTACCGCTGGGTATAGCATTTGTGTCATAGCAGTCAGTCACATGTCTCCTCCCCCTTCTTTGTCCTTCGCTTGAATGAAGCTGAAAAATGGTTTGAACGGGCTGAAAAAATATAGAAAAAGAAAAATGATAGCCATTAAACGTTTAGGAGATACAAATATCTTATCAAATAGTAATAGTAACAATAACAATAGTTTTTAGTATGTTCTCTTTATATTTAGCCTTTGGAATAGCATGTGAAAAGGGAGTGAGCGCAGCAAGCGTTGAAGTTGAACTGCGTCCACAGCTCAGCACCAGCATAGAAACTAACCACGAACCTGTGCATGGAATCCCTGGTAGTTTTGTAGAAGGATACATAAAATAGGAGAAAAATATTGGTATATCATGTCCAAATGTGGTGTCTCTGTACTTAATTCTAAATGTAAACAATTTGCAATCATTCCAAGTTTGCAAAATTTGAAATAAAAAGAAAACTTTTGCACACTGAAATTCCTATTTTGGTGTTTGTTTGTTTTTCCTCCAGGAAATCGAAAACTAATGGAAAATTTGAGGTTTCCAGGACCAAACTCGTACAGCGCTACATTGAAGATATGTGAAATAACATTCATTCACTCGCCGTGAGGTGCAGCCCACGTGAATTTCAAAAGTGGACAAATGGGACGGTGTAGAACCTAGAAGGCGGTGCTCCATCGACACTATGCAATGCAAGGGTTAGAGAGGGGCTAGAAGAATCTATTGGTCTAATGGTATTCAAATATGTCTGTCCTGGTTTACTTCCAACATGGGATGTTCAATGTAGGTCCATGACATATGCGGCTTTCTGTTCCCCAACGGTCGTCAGGCAAGCGGGTTAGCGTTCGCTCCATGATGACTGTGAAAAAAAGAATATGAGCTATGACGTGCGTAGAGAGTCTAAAGACATCCTCGACTCGCTGCACTGACTTCCAAAGCTATACGCACCACCACCACCGCCCAGCAGTGCATCCGTTCGTTTTTCGGTTTTAGTATTCATTCCTTGGGAATGTTGTAAACCTCTCACTGTGCTCGTTCCCTAAACGCATTCCTCCGCTGCATCGCTCATCCTCTGTTCTTTGCATCTTTCTTTTCATCTGCCTCTCTCTCTCTCTCTCTCTCTCTCTGTGGTTGTCCCAATGCTTGTCAGATGCCTTGCTAATGTTGGGTGAAACTCAATGGAATGTTAACGCTGAACCACGGGGTTTTCATTTTACACATTTAGGACCTGATGGAAGAGAGAGACAGAGAGAGGAGAGAGGTGGTAATGAGGCAGATGGACCAAAGATTTTCGGAAAGAAAGAGAGAGGGGGAGAGAGAGTAGGGCATAATGGAAGATTAAAGTCTGAGAAGTGGATGGGAATTATGAAGATTATGATAAGACAGGTAGAGATAAATAAAGTAGACACATACCGGAGGGAGGACATGAGAAAATGGTTAGGTGTACAGCAAGATCAGAGGTTGCAGGGAGTGGAAAGACCGGAGACAGTGATAAAGGACGAAAGAAGATGATTGAAAATTGATCGGGAGGTGATGGGGGGCAGAGAAAGAGAGAGAGGAACAGAGAGTGAGAGAAGGTCTCGCTGTGCGAAGTTGCAGAGCAAATAGGGAGGGAAATATGTGGAAAATATGGGGGACAATCGCCGTACAAGATAACTCCATTCCGATAAAGTCGGATTCCCAAAAACGATCCATTAGGGCTATGGTTAGTGTTAGGGTTTAGGAGGGACTCTAACAAAATAAGTGGATCGTTTTTTTAATTTGCACTTTACATCACGCCAACATTAATTTCAGAAGGCAGGGGCCTCGGAATGCAGGCATGTAAGCGGGAAATGTTTCGAGAATTCGACTTTTGGAGAGTGTGGAAATTATGAGGAGTTGGGTAGTGGGAGTGCATTAATTTCTTTGGAGATATATGAGAAAAGCTGGGAGAACGAATTAAAATGAACAAGAGGGAGATGAGATAAGGACAGATATGAAGATAGAAAGAAGGGAGAGATGGAATGAAGGTTGGAGGTGGGGAGGGAGGGGAACAGAGGAAATGAGTAAATAGGGGGAGGTAAAGCATGGGAAAGGGATGGGACAGGAAGGATTGAGAGAGCACCATGCAAAGAGGCTATACAGAGTGATTGAGAATTAATACGATGGGGGGAGAGAGAGAGAGAGAGAGAGAGAGAGAGAGAGAGAGAGAGAGAGAGAGAGAGAGAGAGAGAGACGCTAGTAATGATGTAGTATGATTAATGTCTATCATGTGTTGAGGGAGCCTCAGGTCTCTGCTCTGAGGAAACAGCCGTAAAGTCCAGGTGTACTATACCACCATGATGGGACACACATTAACAACCAAGCAATGTCGACACACATAGTCGCCGACATGCTCGAAGACACACACACACACGCACACACAGACACACACACACATATTAAATGCAGCCATCTAACACAAACACACATACAAATAAACACACATAAACACGCACAAACACATTTGGATATATGTGCCTATTGAAAGCTAAGCCCCCTTTCTCACAGAGACACACACACACACACAGACACACATATTTACGTTGCATGTGCTCTCATTTAACGTATATTGTTTTTTTAAAAGCACCGGCTGCTATAAGTAACCATATTGTAATTGGTTCTGTCAGGTGCTGTTTGCCCCAGTGGATCTGAAGATTG
>OMKY01106952.1:0-10779 GCA_900302395.1 Bregmaceros cantori | reverse complement strand
AGTTGTTTAAATACTACTACTACTACTACTACTACTACTACTACTAATAATAATAATAATAATACTAATACTACTAATACTAATACTACTAATAATCAACTCCAACATGTGAGTGCATTAAGTGCATTCTGGAAGATTGTGGCAAGATGGTGGAAATTATACTGGACCAAGTGATTGATTTTTTTCAACTCTGGAGTTTAAACGAATAAAAAAAAAAACGTATATTACCTCAGTAAAGAGAATATTGTCATACGAATCACTCAAGATAATAGAGCACATGAAAATTGTTAAACATTTTTGAAGAAAGATGACGACTTTGACACATCTGCCCATAAACAACAACCAGCTGGTAAACACCAGAAGATTTCAGCCAAATATGACACCCCCCCCCATCCCCAAAGGATTTCAATTTTTTTTTATTCATGCTGGAAAAATGCTGTCTACCTCGTTCGCCTCAGTCTCTTAAAAGAATCGTTTTATGTGATTGTTGAATGATGACTTCCTCAGAGGGCTGCTGGCTCCCGGGGGTCCTCTGAGGTAAACACTGGGGGCCGTCTATCACGCTATCACACACGCTCATAAAAAATCCCCTATTGACATTAATAAGGGCCGCAGTGAGCTGGACCTGGAACGGCACTACAAAGGAGTTGTTGAGGAATGACGCCAGAACGACAATTATATTCTATGAGCTGCCGCGACGGGGCCCCGACCGTCTGAGTGAAACCATAGCAGCGCTAACTGCTGACGCGGTCTATTCCACAATGATACACATGCGGTTACCTTTTTACCTCTGCCGAGGATGTTATGCTTTCTCTCGATTTGGTTCGTCTACCCGTTCATCCCCGCTGTCTCTCACTGAGAAGAATGACTCAAAAAGTGGCCAACCGTTGTTGAATGTTGATTCATGGCGGGATGCAAATTGTACAACAAATTTCAGGATATGGCCGAGCGGCCCTTCCTGGCGCTATAACAAGGAATGTATTTTTAACATCTGTTTCCATTGTTGTACACTGCCATGGCTAGAAAATGTCTTAGGGTGGATTGCTCTAATGTGTGACACCTAAGCTCCAGTGGCTCTGGCTCATCCCTAAACTAATGAATGTCAGTGAAACTGGTAAACGCAAACTATGGCTTAACTATGCTAAACTGTGTCTAACATTAAGTTCAACCACGGAGCTGTTATCATGGAGATTTGTGATGTCATTGAGCTTGTTTTTAACTGGACTTTTAGGGCCCCCCTCCGACGCTTTTGAGTGTTGATTCAGACAGTCGTCGGCCCGAGCAGTAACCTTGGGGTGTTAACAGCCGTGGCGGACGCGGGGATTTAGAACCAAGGCCCGCACATCGGTGGGGCCTTGAGCATTCTGGATCCCTCTCTGGCTCGAGTCACGAAGCTTGTCGCTTTCGCTGGACACCCCAGGGGAAACCTTAAAATACAACTACATTTCACTGGCAGTCATTAGGCAACTGACTGTCCCACATTAGGAAGTTGGATATTGCCTTGAGGCACGGCTCAGAGACAAAAACATGAACATATTAACAAATTGAAAAGCCTACCCACCATTTAGTAGTTTTATTGACCAGGGAACTATTGAATGTTTGAAAAAAAAACCTATTTCTTTAGCTTTTCTAGATCTTCTACCGAAGGGCAGTAACTCGTATTCACCACGATGTTCTTCGTCCTCTTAAAACAGACGACCCTTCCATCGTTGCTTCCAGTCATCCCGATCCTGCGTACATTTGGCCAGTTCGTTGGTCCTATGGACTCCCGTCTCCATCTTGAGCATGTCCACGAATGTTAAGGTTGGGGCGTCCTCTGGACGGTGCCCATTTACTGGTTCCCACAGGACCAGTTTGCTGGCTGGTAGCTCTATGTGTCTTTAGCAATGTCCTGCTAGTCTCATTCTCCTTACAGCAAGCTTCTCGCTCACCCTTCAGTATTTCCTCAAAGGATTTTGTTGGTAACATGTACACTCTTGCTGATGTTGAGCACTGCACGCAGCATCCAGATGTAGCACCCGTCACGGGACTTCTCCAGGGACGGTTTCAGGGTCCAGGATTCACTGCCATAGAGGAGAACAGATTCCACTGTCGCATAGAAGAAGCTGAGTTTGATTTGTCGGGGGAGGTTGGAGGTCCATACGCTGGTCAAGTCATTCACGTCAGCTGAGAGAAATTACTGTCTGATGCAAGATACAAGACCTTGGAATGTGATGACATGTGATGACATGTGATGACATGTGATGACGTGATCTGGGAGTAATAATGTAACATAGCAAATCATTGAACATGAGTCTCTGAACATGCCATGCTAGTGGATGGCAAGACGAGTGAGGTATGGTTATAGACTAGGGATGCACGGGTCACGTTTTTTTGCTCCCGATCCGATCCTGATCTCCGGTACCGAGTCCCGATACCGAGCACCGATCCTTGAAACTGAGTCCCGATACCGAGTCCTGATACTGCAAACATTGGTAGTACCCAAACTATTTGGCACAATTGTCATTATCAATAATAGTCAAGGTAAATAAATTGAAGTTTTTATTTTCTATAAAATAAACACTTTTGAAAAAAATTGAAAAAGATAGTCAAGAGGATTACTATATAATGAAATAATCACAGTTGCACAAGAAACAATACAATTTTTGTGCAAAATAGTGTTTCAATATAAGATAACAAGAAAACTATCAATTTCTTTTTTATAATGACATACAGTCTATTATTAATAGTTACTACTCCAACATCACCAAACATTAAATTCAAATATTGTATGTAAAAAGTTATATTTCAATGATTCAAATCATAACTTTGAATTAAAACTATGAATTACGTATTTCACATAGTAAAAGGTATAATGTGTGTAGGGAGAATTCGCACAGCTATCAATTATATTTCATTCACCAAAACACTCGTAGTTGAGATGGGCTTGTGAACAGCACATCATGTTAGCATTTCTGTTGTGTTTTTAGCGTTGAAGCTAAAAGCATTGAAGTTGGAGTTGGCGCTTGTGTTGTGCTCTTTCCGGTCCCGGGTCTGTGGGCGGGAGCCCGCAGAGCGGAGCCCTTGGCCTGTGTTGTTTGGGGGTGTCGCGGGGAGTGTGGGGGCGCTGTGTACTCTCCAGGTCATCGGCTAAAATCTGACGGTACCAAGACATTAAAAAAAACTGTGATCGGTGCATCCCTGTTATAGACCACAGGTTGAGTAGCGCCACGTGTTCTCATACCCTCTTCAGCTTTTCTGCAATGTCTCGCCCCTGACTCTTCATCCCAGACAAACGGCGCTTGCGCCCCTCAAAAAAAAGAAAAAAAGAAAGCACAGCGTACATGTTTTAACATTGGCTGTGTCCGAAATCGCCCCCTAACCCCCATATAGGGCACTATATGGGGCGCACGCCATTTTGTAGGGGTGTCTGAATTCTCCATGCACCCAATATAGGGCACTGAAAGTATCCCACAATGCACCGCGAAATGTAGTGAGCATAAGATGTACCCTAGACGGAGAAATATAACCCATAATGCATTACTATGCTACAGCGGTGACGTAAGTTAACAGTGCCGATTCTAGTGTCCGAAATCTCGTTGCTGAGATTGAGTGGACTATATAGTCAGTGCCCTATCCAGGGGCTAGAGGCTAGGGGTTAGGGAGCGATTTCGGACACAGCCATTGTCTCAGGCGACCAGCATTGCATGCCGGGGCACACACCCTACTTTCGAAAGACTGATATCTCTGCTATTTCTGTGCCGTGCAACTTTTCATGGCCGGCAACTTGTGTTAAATAAAATTAAGGGAGGCATGAGTGGAGGAGGGACACAGAATGCCGCCACTGTCTGCATCACCGGCTCTTGGTGACGGACAAAATGGACTGTGTGAGAGAAAGAGAGAGACGCTGAGTAGTAATTTCTGTGTCTGCGTGCGAGCCAGGCATTAATATATAAAGTCCTGCTTAATCCAATGCTCAACATTTAATATGTATACATTTATAAGTATTCATGGACGGCAGGAGGTGGGGCGCAGAATGCTGCGGAACGTCTCCGACACCTTCTCCTAACAAAATTAAATGTGTGTGTGTGTGTTTGTGTGTGTGTGAGACTTGATAAGTAGTAATTTCTCCATACGTATGGTTCCGAGGCAGACCGTAATACATAAAGTCCTGCTTAATCCACTTCCCCACATTTATTATGTATACATTTATATGTCAACACTTGCGTAATCGCACACACCAGTCACTCCTCCTTTCAACGTGGGTGCTCCCGCTTTCACTGTAGCTTAGTGTCGGGAAATGCTTGAGGTGGAATTTATTCAGGTGCCCATAACTCAGACTAACAGAAAATGTCAGAAAGATTTTTTTCTAGTTGAAGACTGATGAGGAGATTTATTTTCCGATTAACTGTGTGACCTTCTAAATATGAAATAGTCAATTTTGAAGGTCCACCAACGATTTTCATATTAATGCTACAAACCTCGTCTTCAATTGGAAACAAACCCAGAATGTGCCATTCCTGTGTTACTTGCTGTTTGAAATAAGCCTACTTTCCCCGTTCAAACGGAAGTTCGGTCGACATCATGTAAACAATGACACAGAGCTTTATTGTCATTGTCACAAGTAATGATCAGTGCATCACGATAATACAATAAATAATATACTCATGCACTATGACATACAACTTATATAGTCAGGGTTCCTACAGCACGGCACGTCAAATGTTAGAGTTTATAAGACCTTTAAAGGCTATTTGAAATTAAAATTAAGACCAACTGGACAAACCAAAATAAAAAAGATAAAAACAAAACATATCAATTGAAATTGTTAGTGACAATTTTGCATTGCACGTGCATTTTGAAAAATATTTCCAGAATTAGACATGGAAAACTGTACATAAAAGGATATGCATCTAGATATGTAGGTATCATCAAGTATCCGCAATACACAACCAGCAGATAACCACCATAATAATAAATAACTATTCTGCTGCACTCATGAAGTATTAAACATGACTTTTTGTAACTAATTATTAGATTAGTTCTGTCTCTGTGATCGTATGATGTTGCCATGAGAGCAACCTGTCATTTAAGTATCCTTACCAGAGATGTGACTAAGTCCCTCTTTCAAGTCTCAAGTCCTTCTTGGGCAAGTCAAGTCAAGGCCCAAGTCAACTCCAAGTCAAGTCGTCATTAATATGCTGTCATTTTAGCTCCAGAATCTGATTTTAATAAAGTCAAAAACAAGCAATAGTTTGGCTTTTATAATAGCATCGTTATGATTTTTTGCTACTTTATTAAAATCGAATTCTGGAGCTAAAATGACAGTATGTTAATGATGACTTGATTTGGAGTTGACTTGGGACTTGACTTGCCCATGAAGGACTTGGGACCTGAGACTTGAAAGAGGGACTTGGTCACATCTCTGATCCCTACTTATCATGTTCAGATCATCACTCTCTTCCACCATCAACTGTGTGCACCGCATCGGGGAAAAATTGTTACTGAACCTGTTGGTCCTAGCTTTGATTGACCCAAATATTTTGCCAGATGGCAACGCATCTTTTGCCAGATGGCAGCAGTGGTATAAAACTACACTGCCCCTTTTGAGGTCCCTCTGTCTGTCTCTCTCTCCGTCTCTCTGTCTGTCTGTCTGTCTTACTCTCTGACATTTTCCATATTTACTAATAGCCACAAACGTCGGCTTCTGTAATTTACTACAAGTTGTGTCTGTCTTTGTTGAAGATCAAATCTGATTTGAAATGTAAGATGACATTTTATAATAAATATGAAAATATTAGATATATATATAGCACAGTTTGGTTGATTGATTAATAGATAGGTAGATTAGTAAATAGATAGTACTATTCTGTAATAAAATTGCAGCAGATAGCAAGTCCAACTTTTGGCCATGTAATCTGTGTGTAATGTTAAAACAATTTTCATGATTGACATGGATACATCGAGAAGGAAAACAAACCTGCCTTCTGCAGAAGTAAAGACAATCATAATGGCAGCATTGGCAGCAAAAGTTGATGACGTGGCGTCAAGTTAAGTGGTGTTCAAATTCCTAGACACACAAAAAAAAAAATGCGCCGATTAGAAACCCTTGTTAAGATAAAGCGCTAAAAGCCAAAATGCCAAGTGCTAGGGGCTAGGCCGAAGCCAAGGGTGAAGTGGGCCTTTCAAGCTTTGCGACTAACCCAAACCAGGCATAACGGAGATACAGAGGACCATTCGATGAATACAGCTGCAAAATATGTTCAAATTGCCATATATCTGCTTTGTTTACGGATTTGTTTCTTTACATTGGCAGGTTACTGGTCGGTGCGCCCAACGAGATGAATGGGGTCTACCAGACAGGAGACATCTATAAGTGTCCGGTGGGAAAGAAGAACAATGGGAACAGCTGTTCCAAACTTAATCTAGGTACGAGATGGAAACATCACGCACACACAGCATAGCTTTCTTGTGTTTCTTTCTTTTCTTTTTCAAAAAAGGTTTACTTCTACTTCACACAACACAGACGACATCTGCCATCTTTGGAAACCGAAATGGAAATTGTTACATTCACAACCTTTCTGTCGCTGGTAACATTGTTCAGTACGACTTTAGAATAATAGTCCCTTATTCATGCTCATAAAGCATTTATAACACTTAGTAAACAGTGAACAAATTATGAACAAAGCATTAGCCTATGTTTGTAAATGTTTAACATATATTGCATGAATAGTTTATAAATGTTTAACATATATTGCCTAAATAGTTTGTAAATGTTTAAACATACATTGTGTAAATATCATTATAAAGCATGTATAACACTTAATATATGTCAAACTAATTATGAATAAAACATTAACAACTGTTTGTAAATGTTTAACATATATTGCGTACGTTTTGTTCATAACTAGTTCAATCGTCAATGAAAGCAGTCTAGGAAGTCTAACCTAAGGACTACCTTCTATCCTTGCCAGTGCATACATTTGTGTGTGTGGTAAATATGCCTTTTTGCCTTCGGCCACGTCATTTTCTTCTGGCCTGTCTCCTTTGAAGCATTATGGCGAGACCAAAGAATCTCCGTGGTGCAATAAGACCAACCATACATTCCGCAGACCTCACCGCTGTTTGCCCGTTTAAGTCGACGACGACATGTGTGCACCACTACCGCACATCGCTGAGCGCTCATAGCATCGCGCCGTCATGTGCGGCGCACATGTTGCAGTATGCATTAAGTGTGAACGAGGGCGTACTGGTGTGTCCCGCGAAGAGAGAAAAAAAAAAGCGTGGGATCCGAGTTCCATGTGGGAACAAACGAACGTGAACGTGTTGCTGCAAATTCAAAGACTCGCTTGGTCTTTGTTACATGCAGGGCTCTGAACCGGTTCAAGGAACGAAAACGAAAACCGGAAACGAACGGAAATTTACTGAATTTTACGAGGAGCGGAAACGGAAACGAAAAAAGATTTCTTCAACTGTTCCGGAACAGAAACGGAACATTATGAAATCCACAAAACCGGTTAAAAACGTTTTTTTCTGTTCTCTATATATTTGAACATATCTTATGTCTAGGAGACTATTTCCGTCCACTTTCACTGTCAGTCATCAAGCCCCATGTATTTGGGGCTCCATCTTGTGGACAGAAGAGGAAGTGAATGTAATGGCATTTTAAACCCGGTTTTCACATTTATACAGTTGCACTGAAGTTTAAAAGTCCACCAAAAATATTTTGTATGAACTATATAAAATAATGTACTAGTTCACAAAATTAGGAACTTTAAGAACGAACGAAATGTTTGCGTTCCGAACCGGTTCAGGACCGATATTTTGGTGGTGGAACGGTTCCGAGAACAAAAACGTTAAAGATAAGCCTGGCTGAACCGCTCAGAACGGAACGTTTGAAAAATAATTTTGTTTTCAAGCCCTGATACAAACAGACAAAAAATATACCTCCTTGGCGGAGGTAGTCATGTAAATGCACCAAAATTGAATCACTTATTCCATTTGTTATTTCCAACTACTCTACGAAACGGTCATCCAGATCTGTGCATAACTTTTTCAGTTATCCTGCTGACAGACAGACAGACAAGTAACCGGGACCGAAAACATAACCTAAGTAAAAATCATCTTCGCTTTCAGCCCTTGGCACTCATTGCAATGAATGATAGATAGTGCCCAACCTCACTAGTGCCTTCAGGCGATTTGCACTTAATAAATTGCAGAGATGTGACCAAGTCCCTCTTTCAAGTCTCAAGTCTCAAGTCCTTCTTGGGCAAGTCAAGTCAAGTCCCAAGTCAACTCCAAATCAAGTCATCACCTTAAGATACATTAACATGTCATTTTAATAAAGTAACAAAAAAATCGAACGATGCTATTATAAAAGCCAAACTATTGCTTGCTTTTGACTTTATTAAAATCAGATTCTGGAGCTAAAATGACAGCATGTTAATGATGACTTGACTTGGAGTTGACTTGGGACTTGACTTGACTTGCACAAGAAGGACTTGAGACTTGAAAGAGGGACTTGGTCACATCTCTGGACAAATACACTGGAAGAGTGTATCAATGGATAGAGGCACGCTAACTTATATACTGCCGTGGCTTATGAGACTAAATCCTACCTTCTCCATGTATTGTGGACGTTCCAAGTTGCAGTGCCTTGTAAAAACCTACTCGAGGCCCTGTATGATGTAGTCAAAACTCAAAATCTCTGCAGACGCACGGATGCCGCACAGAGATAGGAATGACTGAGTGGAAACAAGCAATTGGGGGAGTTTCCTGTGAGGTGTGAGAGGGTAAGCGACCTTTGACCCCTGCGGGATCTGAAGTCAAACTCTTGCACCCTGTGTGTGTGTGTGTGTGTGTGTGTGTCTGTTCATGGATGTGTGTGTGTTACATGTGATGTGTGTGCCTGTGTGCACGTGCGTGTGTGTGTGTATATACGTTCACTTGTGTGAGTGTGGGATTTTTTTAGTTCAACATGAATGCACTCAGCAACAAGCAATGCTAGGGGAACAAGGGACAGGAACAAGGTGAGGGAGAGAGAGAGGGAGAGAGAGACAGAGGTAGAGAGACGGGAGAGAGAGACAGGGAGAGAGAGAGAAAGAGAGAGGGGCAGAGAGAGAGAGAGAGAGAGAGAGGAAGAGAGGAACAAAGGGAGTAGGAGGTCTGTTACAAGGAAGGAAAAGACTCCACACTGAGCAAAACAGCTGCTGCTCAGTTGAACTCGAGCTAACAACAATTAGCACAGTTAACTATTATCTGATTAACTGTTCAATCTGGTTCACAGTTGACTATTCTCTGGTTAATCTGGTTAACAGTTAACTGTTCTCTGGGCTGCCAGGGCCGCGCTAACTTAGAACATTGTAATATTATATATCCGTTTGCAATAAAACTGAAAGTGGTTTGCAACCCAGACATTGCCAAGCATGAGGAGGCAACCCCCACGACAATCCCCACCACGACCTTGCATGTGTGTGTATGGACACCATGCGTAAATATGTGGGAAACACAATGAACAATAGTAACAAGTGTGAGAGATTTCGGACACTGGAATTGGTGCCATCAAAACTATTAAAATATTGTAACGAAAGCGCCCCCTGTGTAGGAGCTGGGAATAGAGTAACTAGAACGTCGGCAATAGCTGAACCCAGCCATTGCCAAGGTTAGTTCGGACTCTATTTAAGGAGGCGTGTTGGCCGGTGGAGGACCGTCAACGGTGCCGGCCCAGAATGCACGCGCGGACCCAGTGCATCGTGGACGATGCATTGGGTCTGGCTTGCCAGGCTACTGTGTGCAGGCATTGGTTATCACCCTCTGAAATGAAGACTACTCAACAGGTTTTTGTAATGCGCCAAAATCCCAACCAAGGCGCTCTCAAGGCTAGTTTAAGAAATACACTAGCATTTTACCTAACTAATTTTCTAACCTGGTTTGACCATGTCCTCTACCGAGCTAGACCTGTTCTAAGCCGAAAGAAGAAAGGAAATTGAGAAAAGGTCCTAATTGATAATACCTGCAAATTTGTAACAAGTTAACTTGTTAAGATTTAGTTAAACCAAAATGAAATTAAGATTGTCAATGTGAAAACTCGGAGAAAAGACATTGACTTTTGGCAGGGGAAACTTCAATATATTTGTTTTATTTTATATTATTATATTATATTATAATATTTATATTATTTGTATACATTTAAGTAAACTAAGGCCAATTTAAAAGGTTGTCAACGTGACAACTCGTCTCCTTAATGGAGAAACATTATACAAGTTATGTATCAGATTGAAGTAATCAGATTACAGAAATTAGTCACTGTAGTCCCTCATAACTACTTTTGTAACATATATTTTATTACCACTACTTTTTAAAAGATGTAATCTAGATTACAGTTAAATTCGCGAGGACTAATGGACTACGGAATTACAATACTGCTGGCTGGTTATGAATTTCAGGAAAATGTGGGTATGAATACGATGACATTCTAACCTTGTAAATGTGCATGCAGCAACCAACTCTCACTTCCCATATCTATAGCATGCCCAAATTCACCCCGAATTGAAGCAACTGAACATTAAAAACGGGAAGACATTCAATAATATGTTGGTTGGATTCAAAATTGAGTAAAAGCAATGTAAAAACACCTGAAAGTAATCCCTTACATTTCATTTAAAATGTGGTTGTGGGATTACAATAGAAAGTTCATTTTATCATGAGTTACTTGTAACTGTAAATGATTATTATTACTATTATTATTATTATTATTATTATTATTATTATTATTATTTTAGTAAAGTCCTGAACACTGGT
>OMKY01106915.1:7064-17581 GCA_900302395.1 Bregmaceros cantori | reverse complement strand
AATAAGACACCCAGCACCACACCGAGTACACCCGCGACAGTCCGGTAGTGAACGAGTCAATTATTTATTTAAAGAACCACGCGCCCGCCACCACCCGCGGCGGGGAGAGCCAGGAGACATCCACACACCGACCACCACACATGGGGCAGACACCCACACCACACCGAGTACACCCGCGACAGTCCGGTAGTGAACGAGTCAATTATTTATTTAACGAACCACGCGCCCGCCACCAGCCGCGGCGGGGAGAGCCAGGAGACATCCACACACCGACCACCACACACGGGGGAGAGCCCCAGACACCCACCAGCACACCGAGTACACCCGCGACAGTCCGGTAGTGAACGAGTCGATTATTATTCAGATGCTGCTGATTCAGCCATTTTGCCGCCTTAAGTTTCGATTTAGTTTTCCCGGCAAACGCTTTATAGCCTAGTATTCCTCCGCGTAAAAAAAATAGTGCCAGTCGCCTGGAGAAGATCGATCCACACATTTTTGGATCGATATCGTGTTTTTGAGCGTGAATCGATATTGGATCGTGGATCGATTTTTTGAACACAGCCCTAGTATTAGTATCAACAGGTACTGCTTTGTATTGATTAGCAGTTGAGTATTAATGAATTAATTGATTAACATTTGATCTGTGTAACATTTGAATGAATATTTACTATTTTATTATTTTTATTTTATTTTACTATATTTTCTTCATTAGTGTTTTCCCTTCTCAAAAAAAATCTATAATTTAAAAAAATACTTCTAAGCATATTTGCAACTCCTCACCTTACTTAGTAACTTTTAAAAACATAAACTTGTCAAGTGGATTCAAGTCTTATGTCACCCAAACCATTTCATTTGTCCAGCTGGAAGCCAAACCACAGGACTTCAGTGAAGCCTTTTACTGATGAACAAAATAAATACAACTTAAATAAAACATATTAGCCATACATAATTTATTATTGTAGTGTCATTTTCCTCTGGTTAATTGAAGGCGTTGACTTCCTGTAAGACCTTGTATTGTGTTTTTATATGCTTGTTATTGGTAGTTTCTTTTCTGAAAGGTCGACACATTTGCATCTAATAGGTAACTGTTAAATGACATCATAAATATGGAACATTAAAATTATTGCAGCGTTTCTGGTTGGAAAAGTTGGTCGCGCTCTGCTGACTGAGGGACCGCAGTGCGTGTGGCGCAGTCTGTGCTGCATTGAGTTTGGCTGAACTGAAGGTCATAGGAAAGTGTCGGTCAGACGGGTAAATCAGGATTTCTTATACCACAGATGCGACAAAATCCCTCATTCAAGTCTCAAGTCTTCTTGGGCAAGTCAACTTCACATCAAATCATCATTAACATGCTGTAATTTTACCTCTAGAATCTGATTTTAATAATGTCAAAATCAAGTTGAGCACGGCTCGTTTAGCGTCGATGATTTAACACGGACTCGAACCCGCTTGGGTATTCATATCAACCGGGACAACGCGGAAACGAGGTCCATCTCGGTTAAAACGAGTCGGACCGGGATAAACACGTTGGTTTGAATATGCCCTTATTCTAGAGGTCCTGGTGTGCAAGGCGCATTAGCGCTTTCCTGAGGGGAGGAGGGAGAAAAGGTAATGGCCTGGGTGGGATGGGTCTGCCACTATGTTTTTGGTCCGGTTCCTCACCCTTTCGTGGAAAAGGACCTGCAGGGATGGTAGCGAGGCGCTGATGATTTTCTGTTCTGACCACCCTCTGCAGTCGTAGTAGAACCGAACCGCATTTTGTCCTAAATTTCTCGTTCTTACATTCTTGGCCTAGTTCTTCATTCCAATGTTGTCTTTTCTTTTTGAAGTGATTTTTAGATTCTTGTGCCATTTTTTTAATTTTATTGACGTGTACTGTGATCTAAGCCACAGCAACACGACTATGTGTGGGGCTGATTTGGAACAGCAGTCTTACCCGTTGCACCACGGGCCAGGTCCCTCTGATCTATCACCCTATGGGAGGATAATAGCATATTTACTGATTCACTGGTTTGGCTACAATCTTGCATAGACTTGTCAGTCATTCTGACCGATTAACAGATATTGGCAGAGTAGCCATAAAAATGACTTAAATAATAAAAGTATTGTTACCTCAGCAAAATATTACTCAAGTAAAAGTAAAAGGTAGTCATCCAAATAGTTACTCAAGTAAAAGTAAAAAAGTAATCCATAAAAAAGTTACTAAAGTAGCGAAAGTACTGAGTAACTGTAAGTAAAAAAAAGAGAGATCGGGCAAGGTGTTTCTTATGAGAATAAATATTTTCCGCATTGCACTGGCCTACGGGGAGGATCCTCAGCGTGCTCCCATCCAGAACATGCCCCCAAATATTTGCACAAAGAGAGAGAGAGAGAGCGACGAAGAGTAAGAGAGCCAGAGAAAGAGAGAAAGAGGGAGAGAGAGAGAGAGAGAGAGAGAGAGAGGGAAAGAGATTGAGAGAGAGCCCAAAAGGGAGAGAGAGATATGACGTCAGCATATGTGCCAACAGTTCCAAACGGGTGTCGCTAAAGGCCAAGTTAATGTAACGAGTAGCGAATTGCTGACATCTCAGTAAAAAGTATTTACCTCAAATTTACTCAGGTAAAACTAGAAAGTAACTTGTGAAAAATGTACTCCAAAAGTAAAAAGTACACAAAAAACTAGTAACGGAGTTGCTGCCCATCTCTGCTGATGCCTGACAGAATTGACAGACACATGAACAAACATCCTGGTGACGAGGTGTGATGGAGAGTTGAGAGTGACGGATTAGGTTTCAAACTGTTTCAGAAAACTAACAACAACACAGGTCGCATAGGCACCTACTGGCATGATGTGCCCTATAGTTTAAACAGCTGGCCCACCCACCAACCAGCAACCAACAAGGTGTGTGTTTGTACTTGATTGTGCGCGTGTGTGAGTGTGAGTGATTGGGTGTTTGAGTGGGTGTGAGTATGTGTGTGTGTTTATGAGAATGGTGTGTTTAAGTACTATTGTGTGTACAGGGTGCAATCAGTAGTTTAATCGAATAGTTCATCGTTAACAAACTGATTATAAAATGAATCGGCAATGAATAATTGTTATTGTTGACAGATTTGTGCCATCAATTCCCCCTAATGGTTCACACAAATCTGATATTAATTGCCTATCTCTGAAAATATGAAAGATTACATGGACCTCATTGATGAAAAAAAAATCATGATTATATATATTATAGTCAGAATGAATTGTAAAGAGTTTTTGTCAGACCAAGTAATGCAATTGTTGGACATTTGTTGATTGAGAAGAATCTATTTTGTGATGCCGGTTGGCAAAGTTGCACACTCAAACGCTGTGGTGGCTTTTTTGTGTCACCTTTTTTCTTTTCTTTTCTTTTTTTTAGTGACGATGGCAGGATGGTGGGGCCACGGTCCGGACGATGAATGGCACATCCCGGGACGTGTCATCCGTGGATCACCCATCTACTCCGGCAGCTGCTGATCGGCAGCAATCGAATCAACAGAGTGACTTTAAAAGGTGATATTTCATAATCCTTATGACAGCACTTATGGGACTGAAGTATTTAATGTTTTTCCTTATGTATTTTCAGATTATACCACATAACGTAGAATTGGGAACAAGATTGTGTCGTCACTCGTGGAAGCAGACGAGTAACAACACCTCGTTTCAGGCAGAGTTGCATGTATACACGTGGAGTTGTTTACATTCCTTCACGTGCAGGGTGCACAAGTCGACATGCCAGGGAATCGCTGCGTTAAAGGCTATGGAGCATCATCGCCCATCGTGCAAGTTACATTTCTTTCGTTTCCCCAAATGGAACCTTATCGCAATCCGATGAGACGGAACGGCGCCGTCTTCATGGCTGCTGTTAGTCTGTTGGACGAGAAGAAACTGGCCATCGACTGCAATCGGGACGGGACGAGGGTGTGTTCTACATTTCTATTCAGGTTCCATTCAAGTTACCTGAAATATTTGTCAAATGAGTGTCTAGTACCTATTAGTAGTATTTCAGTGCTGCGTTTCCTTTGCACCGAGTTGGTGCGTCCGAGATGCCTCACAACGCTCGTGTAGAACCACGTGACCGCGCAAGGACCAACGGGATTATCTCGTTGGCTCCAATTTGTAGCTTAATGGAACATGCAGGTGTGCGCAGCCGCACCGGTCGACATGCAAATGGGGAGCAGCTGTTGACGTTCGAGGCCGTTCTTATTACGTATAATGAGCTCATCCACAGCATATCCAGCATTTTCTCGTTGCTCTACAGGGTGACTATGCATTATATCATATTCCATGTGACATGACACTAGCCAGTGTTGGGCAAGTTCACTTTCAACATGAACTAGTTCAAATTTAAGTTCAGTCCTTGTAAAATTAATTTGTTCATTTTTCATCATAGGTCATCATTTTGAACCGTGAACACAAAATTAACGTTTTAGTTATTTTTGTACGTTGCTGTAAGCTATAATTGCAGTTTGGAATGTGTTTTTTGCTTTATTGCTGCCTTATTGTTCAGAAGGCTTTTGAAAATTGATATGAACTAATTCTGAACTCAAAACTGAAACCTCAAAAAAGAGTGCATTCACAAATATACATTCATCAAGCATAATTGGACGTCTTGTTCACGTTTGCCTAAAATATGAAGGAGTTCATGAACTATCAATCTTTGAACAAGTTCGGGTACAACACTGATACTAGCTCATGGGACAGCGCCGCCGCCACACCATTGTATTGGACAATTGCTTCCTGACAGTCCAACCCTGGCTCGTACGCTGCATGTTGCGTCTATGGAACAATTGATGAGAATCAATTCCACCATGGCACGTGTGCTCCGTGACTCGACTGACTTTTCCGTGTCCAGATATGGGCAGAATAGCCATAAAGTAAAAGTATTGTTACCTCAGCAAAATATTACTCAAGTAAAAGTAAAAAGTAGTCATCCAAATAGTTACTCAAGTAAAAGTAAAAAGTAAGGGAGAGAGCGAGAGCGCCCGAGAGGTAGTTAGAGAGCGAGAACGCCCGAGAGGTAGTTAGAGAGCGAGAACGCCCGAGAGAGACACACCGAGAGGGAGAGAGAGAGCGCACGAGAGAGAGACCAAGAGATAGAGATCGAGAGTGAGAGAGAAAGCACCCAAGAGAGAGAGCGAGAGCGCCTGAGAGAGAGAGAGAGAGAGCCCCAGAGAGAGAGAGTGAGATATGACACCAACATATGTGCCAACAGTTCCAAACAGGTGTCACTAAAGCCCAAGTTAATGTAACGAGTAGCGAATTGCTGATATCTCAGTAAAAAGTAGTTTCTTTCAACTCAAATTTACTTGAGTAAAAGTAGAAAGTAACTTGTGAAAAATGTACTCCAAAAGTAAAAAAGTACACCAAAAAATTGTAATGGAGTAAATGTAATGCGTTACTGCCCATCTCTGCCCGTGTCCGTATACAAAGCACAAAATACATCCAGCCACTCTTGACACCTGTGGCAAATCATAACAGCCTTGCACAGACTTGCTGAGGCTGAGCATGCGGTGGAACAAATGAGACAAAAACGTTGAAATAACATTGACAGTGATTCTGTCATAACTTGTTATAAGGCAAAAGAATGCTATAAAAGGTGTGTGCTATGCATTCTACATTCATTCCATTGACTAAGGATTAATACGTACCACTGGGCAGTGGTTAATACTTTCCTTTCCTTGTGGTCTTCAGAGGGTGCGCACCTCTGTGTCATTCCAAAGTCACTTGTCTGATTATTCGCAGATTAATGGCTTTTTGGTCATAATGGCATCTATGCCCACTTTTATTTTATTTATTTTTGGGCACAAGCGCCGTTTTTCTTTTATTGAGAGAGATCATGACAGGGATGAACTGGGAGGAAGTGTCGGGGGGAGACATTGCAGTAAAGCCGGACAGGGGATTTGAACCTGCGGCACTGCTCGACCTACGGTCTGGGGGACGCACTCTCTACCCACTCGGCCACCGCACGTCCCCGATGTATGCCCACTTTTATTGTCTTGGACAGGAGGTTAATTTGCTGCCATAAATGAATATAAAGTATTGTTTTGAAATTTTACACCCTCTAAAGTTAGTAGTACAATTTAAAATAATTGAATAGTCATGTAGCTCTATTTGTAAGTTACAGGTTCACTGATCCAATTCCTCATTCTTCACTATCTCTACTTGTATATAATAATAGAATAGAATATTTATTGTCATTATCACAGTTCAAACAACCACAACAATAAAATTGAAAACTGCCTCCCGATCCCTTCATGCAGCCAACACAGGCAGCAGCGAAACACCAACAAAAAAACATAGAAACAATAAAAGAGTTAAAATGCAGTATGAAAAACAACAACAATAAGACCTGGCCTTTTGATTATTGCTTCTATTGGTCTGAGTGTGTGTATCTGTGAGCCAGTGTGTGAGACATTTTTTGGGGGGGAGGGACCACGTCCATCGGGACCAGTGCACCAAGTCTGTTATAGTCATCCTCCTTCTCTGTTTAGGATTGGATGTCAATCCTCACGAGTTGCCAATCCATCCACACCTTCAATTTCACATTCCTGGCCACTCTGGGTAGGGATTAAGCAGCGTTGGCAGCAAAGATTCATTTCCAAATACAGGCTTTAGCCAACACATGAATGTGTGGCATTTGAAGAACCACCATTAGAACATAAATGAGCATTGTAGTTTAAGAAAGGTATGCTTTTCTTGAATCTATCCATTAGGAGATTATTAGGAAATTATACTAAATACTGCTAATATTTTACTGTAAAAGCAATGAATAAATTAGGTGCAGAATTGTGTCTCTAGAGGAATTGGCTATACATGATATTCATAACTCATTTTAGATTGCCCGTGTCAGAATGTGGAGGTGGAATGTGGTGGAGATTTTTGTGTTTATCTTCAGTGTTAGTGTTCTATAGTGGATAATATAATAGATTGCTACCTGCGCCGGGGTGGAGCCGCAGAGCAGGTTGTGTTTTTGGTCACGTTGGTTTATTTGTTTATTGTTGGATAACTGAAAAAGTTGAGCACGGATCTGGATGAAATGAGTTGTTGGAAATGACGACAGAAGGAAGTTATGGTGCATTTCTCTAGGGTATAAATAACGTAATAGTCATTCTTCATTATTATTAACGGATGAACGATCCCGTTCTCCGTAGTGACGGGCTGACGGCACGTGGGGCTGCGTATCTTGCACTTGCGCCGAGCAAGATAATCAGTTCCTTACCTGGTTACTACACGGGTTGGCCAATGAGAGGTTTCCATGTAAAAATCTGAGTGATTGGTTAGGCCTAACAGCGTCAGCTTTAGCGCATGTTTAACATGCCGTCGGAAGAGTGCAAAGCGCCACCAGTAAGTATGGCGTCACAACGTTAGGGGTGGCCTATAATATCATAGCTGTATAATTTAATAGACAATATAATCATGATATCGCTTATTTTTCTCTCTTCCTCTCTCTCTCTCTCTCTCTCTCTCTCCCCTGATCATTAGATTGATTTTATGAATCATTGGATGTTCGGATCAGAGATTTCAGGTAAATTTGTCATATAGCAGACAAACGCAGTGATAATACACCAATAAAACTAGGCAGGTGCATACAGAAAAAATACATCAATATTTAGCAGATCCTCCTTTTGCAGAAATAACAGCCTCTAAAGACTTTCCTATAGCTTCCAACAAATGTCTCAATTATGATTAAAGGCATTTCTGACCATTCTTATGTACAATACATTTCCAATTCAAACAGGTTTGATGGTTCCCAAGCATTAGCTGCCCGATTTAAATCACACCACATATTTTCAATCATGTTCAGGTCTGGGGACTGAGATGACCATTCCAGAACATTGCGCGTGTTCCTTTGCATGAATTCCATGGTTGAATTTCAGCAGTGTTAAGGATCACTGTCTTGATACTGACTGGAATTCATGTGACATGAACTTCAACTCTCAGAAGATAACCAGTACCTTTGTAACGGAAGTGATCATATTCAAATTTCTTTAGGCAATATATTATAATATCATATTTCCCACGTCTATGTTCGCCACTTCCAGTGCCATTTATTTTGCCGTGGCTTTCACTATTTTTCAACAGGTCTAATCGGTGGGAGCACACACCTACTGCGAAATTTTAAAATGATGGTGATAACTTGCGCTGTGCTATTCCACACCCGCATGCTCTTGTGCAGATTTATGCCCCACAAACGCATGATTCAATAATCTGCGCAACCAGTTCCATTTACTCATTCAAATTGGAATTACCATTGGAAGAGGCCATCCCATCGGTCCAGAAGTGTGACCACATCGGTGAGTAACTTCAAGTCGGATTTTTACTGTATTTCATCAATAATTATGTAAAACGGTGAGTGAATTTGTCACAGACCGAACAGTTGTAAGCAGATTTTGAAACGTTGTGCATTTTGTGTGACAAATTCATCCACTTTCATCCACTATGATCACTTTACATAGGGAAATGTACAGACACAGGAAGTGTGTTACATCTAGCCCCCTGTATTTCGCGGGAAAACTCTACAGTCCGATGTTTGCAATGTCTGGACAGTAATGGTACTTTAACCCCTATCCCAGCCCCTGTTGCTGCCGTTGCATGCTGGGAAATCCTACCTCTCACGTGATATGCTTTCTAACTTAACGTATTGCTTCGTGTGTGAGTTTTATTCCGCAGCATTTTTCTACTGGTGTCATTGACCTCACTGTCCTACAGCATGATGCACCACCAAATTTTACCGCCCCTTGTTATGCCCAAATAACTCAATTTTAGTTTGATCAGTCCACAGCACCTCATTCCAAAATTAAGCTTGTTTGTCTAAATCAGCTTTAGCATATCTGAAGCCACACACTGTTTGTGGCATGAGCACAGAAAAAACATCCTCCGCATTACTCTCTCATTGTGCATCTCCTTGTGCAAAGTCCGCTGAATAGTTGAACGATGCACAGTGAAACCATCAAGATCAAGATCAAGTAATAGGTCTTTGGAGCTGGTCTGTGGGTCGGCTAAGTCCAGGAAAGAACATATTTCAGTATTAATTTCCGGTAGTGTTTTGCTTGAAAGGCCTCAGAATTAAATGTTCCTGGAGTATCTTTGCATTCCTACTGATACCATTTTCATAACAATTCCGATCCCACAGTGTCTGCATATTAGACCTTGTACTCGATGCGTTAGCCATTAACAGCTATCCATTACAGTGTCTTGTGACGCCAGCCTTGAATGTTTGTGGATGACAGTCGCCAACCGCTCTGTAAAACAACTGACTAACACACCCCAGTGCAGCATTTAACAGCCCACATTTAAATGGAATTATGGCAACAAACTACGGCCAGGAGCCTAACAGCTATTTGGACTGACCATGCCTGGCCTCCGGTCATGGCATGAAGTCTACTGGCCGAAAGGCGCCTATTTAAAAGTGTCCCTTAGTTTCATTTTCTTACAAACATGCGTACGAAAAACAACAGCCAAGCTAAGAATAGTCTCTTTCCAAAAAAGAATGGCGCCGGGGATCTAATTTAGCTTATTCCACCAACAGTAGAGTAAGGTTTTTTTTTTATTTGTTTTGTATAACACAACAGCATCAAAACTTCAGTGCAAAATCTGAACAGGACGTAGACTTGAACTACTGGCTGAACGTTATATTTGAAGTAATCAATCCAAATTGTTATAATGCCAAAATATAATGGAAAATGCTACAGGCCAATTGCAAAACCAAAAGTGCTGCGCTCTGCTTTCGTTAGATAGAATCCAATGCAGCGATTTTAAGTTGCGCCTATCTTCATCCCTGTTTTGACGGAAGCAAGATGTGGATGTATCAGCTCGGCTTCGGTCAGGATTTTCACCGGAATCTTCCTTTAAAAACCTCTGCTCACCCACATTTCTTTACTTTCTCAATAGGGCAGTGCAAAGTTTAAGCGCTGAAAGCTCGGTTCCTCACTGTGTTTAGCGGTTTGAAACTCTGATATTCAACACCTAAATGCTCCCGTGCCGATCTGTGACCCACAAACGCATGATTTAATAATATAGGGGTAATATAGCTACCCTATCAGTGCAACTCGTTCCATTTTTTCATTCCTTTTGGAATAACTAGTAGAAGCAGCCAGCCTATTGGTCCAGAAGAACATGTGACCACTCGGTGAGTAACTTTAAGTCAGATTTTGACTGTATTTCATTAATATTTATACAAAATTATAAACAGAGCGAGTGGTGTGATGTGTAACTAGTCACAGAGCGACATCTAGTGGTCAGATTTTGAACTGCCGTGCGTTTTGTGCGTTTTGTGTGCTCGGACGTCGGTCCAGTACCAGAGTTGGCATAGGCAACAATAAGGCACCGGAAGTGACCTTAAGAACGGCGGGACAAAATGACTCCCACCAGTGTTTTGCACGTAAATCCGTCTAAAGGCTGGACGTCAAAGTCCGCTTCACCAAAATGGTAACTCAGGTGATGCTATTTGATTATTTTTTTTTTGGGGGGGGGGGGGCGTTTTTTTTTCTTTTTTTTTAATTTTATTTTTTCTTTT
>OMKY01106599.1:5123-17983 GCA_900302395.1 Bregmaceros cantori | reverse complement strand
GGGTTCTTTAAACACCGTCTGGGTGTGTATCCTACATCGGACCAGGGATGGTGTGGGGGAGGTGGACCGCGGAAGTGCCCAACACTGGGCCTGACAGGTGCTCCCGAGGGGCGAAGGTTCGATTTACACAAGTGGTGGAAGGTCGGTCCCACAGATGCTTCGCGGTTCCTCGGAGTAGCGGAGAGGAATCCGGCCAGGATATCCAATACGCACCGCGGCATCCGGCAATAACAAAACAAAACACAAAAAAACATAGGAGAAGTAATAAATTACGGTTGCAACAACCAATATGTCAACGATTAATCTCAGACTATTATTTTAAAATTGATTCATTAAGTGTTTTTTCTCCACCCTCACATATGCGTTATAAAATGCCTTATTTTAGAGAGAGAGCAAGGCACAGTTACTGAAAGGTGCATTTTCCAAGTCAGCTTTTCAAACACTGAATCTGTACAGAAGAGATGTACAAAATAAGACAGGCAAAAAATGAAAGCTCAGGGCCCTCTTCCATCAAAGAGGCTCAAAAAACGGGAGCTTAGCTCGAGAAGGTGAGGCTTGGCTAAGCGTCACCACGTTGACGAGCTAGAAACAGGGGCTTAGTCAAGCCTCAGCCAAGCCAGGCTGACTAAGCAGTTAGCCATGAGAAGTTGACCAGAGAAATGCTGATCAGCTGTCGCAAAATGACTGTAAAGTGGGGCCTGGAGGTATTATAGACAGGCATCGCATTCCCATTATAAATTACAGTGCCGTCTTTTCAATGCGATGTCATACGAGCCAAAGCATTGGTTAATTGGATCATATTTTGCTCATAGGGGCATTTAGTTTGCTTTGTATGGTGCATCAAAATAATATAATTACATTTTATCTTTAGAAATATTAAAAGTGTATCTTAGAAACTAGTTTAATATGATCTTCGGAACAATTCAAATAACCAACTCCCTCGTTGTGACGTCCCTAGCGCTGTGGCGTAGCGGTAAACTTTTGTGAGATTGAGTTTTTGCATGGATGAGTCGTGAGTTCTATTCTGCGGCCCCAATGAATGATCCGAGTAATCAGACTCTTCCTAAGCCTGCTCGGGAGCAGGCTAGCCTCAGCGCACCTGTTGCCAGAGTGATACAGCAGCGTTCGGCGCTAGCTCCGTTGTTGGAATCGGATTGTGGAGCCAAAGCCTGGATTAAGCTCGGATTGGAGCGAATATCCTTTGATGGAACAGGGCCCTGGTTTTGTTTCCAGCTAGGCGCCATGAACAGGTGTCACTCAACAGTTGGATGGTCACACTGAGGAGCCGTGGGATGGACTTTTACTCTGGGTTTTGGTGGAAATCACCGAGTTGAATTTTAGACTTTTTTTTTTTGTAGATCTTTTGAGACCAGAAGAACATTTTAAGATCAACTTCAAGATGCCGGCCAAAGAAGGACGATCACATTTAATTCTGAAAAACCATGTCATTTTGTATCAATTTTTTTTGTATTAAGTTTTTTTAAGACTTGAGGGAAATTAAACTCTAGACCTGCGATAAAAATGTGGGTGAATTTCTGAATTTAAGATATTTTAACATGTCCTGGCTCTGTGGCGCAGTCGGTAAGACACCTACACCCAGCACATGTGGTGCTTAGTTGTGACTTGGTTCACAGGCACGGGCAGCGTCGCAAGTTCTCCTCCCCCCTGATCTCTCTCTTCGCACTGTCGAAATGACACTTTACTCTAGTTACGTTTAACTCACTAGATTTGAGAATTCCCTCTTTTTTTTCCTGATTTAAGCACCATTTTCTCATTTTATTGACAGCGTTAGTGTGAAAGAGCCATGAGAGAGCCGGGACAAGCGGACGTGCAATATATGACCGTGAGGGGAGGCGTTCTCATGCCGCTGCGTGTGCTGTGATCTAAGCCACACAACCCCCAATTCACTCTTATTTTAACACTGCCCAGCCCTACATTTGGGTGCCAATTCAGAGTCACCAAGCAAGTAATCTGTGGTGTTAAAGTGTCGTGTCATTCACCATTAGGCCAGCACAACCCCCCCTTAATAACTATAGAAAGGGCCAAAGCATGCACTTTTGCACATCACGCTCATTCTGTCAAGCCTCTCCCACCGCTAGTTTCTCGCACTCTCAGCACGGCTCTTTGAGCCATTAGAGGAGAACTCCGACCTCCGCACCCAACACAAGGATCCCCGCAGGGATGGCGTTGCCGAGTGGGGGGGTTAAGAAGAGAGCGAGGCCTACGCCGCCCCCGAGCCCCATCCGAGGAACACAGATGGGAGCGGAACTGAGGCTACAAGGTCGTCCTTGATGCAGAGGCCCAGCACGAGGTCTGGTCCGAATCTGGACGGCAGCAACCGAAACTATGCCAATACCCCCGCTGCCCCGTACTCCCGCTCCCCTGTATCCCCACCACCCCACCCTCTGGTCCCACCATCGTCACCCCCTTCACTCTCGGCGCTCCAACAGCAACTAATGAGCCACATGACTGGCCATCAACGTTGAATAGGTGTCACTATTCTCAGTGGAGTGGGGGAGGCTGAGATTTGGTGGGGAAATAAAACAGGGTTGGCAAGATTATTTAGAAAATATAATATATTATTTTGAGAAAATATAATCCATGTAATCAGTAACGTAATTCCATTAGCACATTTGAAAAGTAAACCGAGGAATTACATGCCATTACTTTTAAACACAACTGTAATACAAATCCAGTCAACAATTTCATGAATTTTACTTCTAATTTATTGTGGTTTGCAGTATTGATTTGAAATTCAACGTAAAACATGTCAATGCATACATATAATAAAATATTTTGAAACCAGACTAACCAGACTAATACACCTAAATTTGCTACTGCAGAAGGGAGCAGCTTGCGATATTTTTACTAATTTTAAATGCATGCAGCTCAACAAAACAAATGTGTTGCAGCCATCGTAGCATTCTCCACTATGCAGCGGGCCGGCTAGTTCTGCTAGCTATTGAGTGGACACTGGTCAAGTCCTTGGAAAAGACACCAAGCTGGAACGACAGGGTCACAGACCATTTTCTTGAAAACAAATGGAGAGTTGAATTTATGTACAAATTGGGCTTCCTCTGCTTAAAAGACCAGCATCTGCCACTGGTTAGTAGATAGCAAGACATCAAAAAAGTTAGCAATATTAATATTGCAAACCTTTAATAATAATAATAATAATAATAATAACAACACATTTTTCAGGTTACGGTCATTCCAATTGTGAAGGAAAAATAAAATTGATTCAGTGATTAATAGTCAGTAAAATATCTGATTAATCGATCAAAATAATTGTTAGTTGCAGCTAGGGGTGCAACGATTAGTCGATTAATCGGTTATGAAATGATTCGACAAATAAGGCAATAATCGATTAATGGCCAAGTGTTTTTTTTGCTGAAACCACCACCTATTGATCGACACACATTTTGATATTTCTTGATCATTTCTGAAAATCCAAAAGATATTATTCAACATCATTGATACAAAAAACATGAATATGAAGAAAACCCATCAAAATAGTTGTGTATAAATTAATTGTAATGGGTTTGTGTCAGAGTAATTAACTTAATTGATGTACATTTGTTGGCTAACATGAACCAAAATTGACTACATTCCAAGTTGACAAGATTAATTCCTGTGTCGCTGTGAATATTTGGGGGATTTTGTAAAGGAAAAAAATATCCAACCGATTAATCGACTACGGTAATAGTTTCAATATGCGCCAACTAATTGACTATTGAAATAATCGTTAGTTGCAGCCCTAATATAAAATATTGTCAAGCCCTACAAGTGTAATCCAACGCTTGGAGTACAGAGCTGTAACCCTGTGCCTGTCCCACGTCTCCCACATCAAGAAACACAGCATAGATTAACGTGTGTGTACGCAGACTGTTTGCGCACCCTAGCGTATACAATACAGTCTACTATTATACACTGGAGTGGAGTTGCTGCGTCTGCTCCGTGCCACCAGACGTGTCACGCAACAACCTCCACCTCGCAAGACGTCACAGTCGGCGCGGGGGGAAAAAAGAAAATCTCGAAACACAAAATATATTACTGTAGTTGTATTATTATTAATAATATTAACGGCTGAGGCAATACACGGCTAAAGAAAACACTGCGCCAAGTCCCCTCTGAGCTGCAGGCTGGAGGCAGCTCACACTTCATAAACGGGTCTGTCGTGGAACGGCAGGTCCCCGTCGCGCTCACCGCACCACCGCCACCCCCCAACCAATCCCTCCGAGGAGGCACACGATGTGTCGGTGACTCGCGTCTCGGCTTAATTAAAACCTGCTCGCAGTATCGGAATATTGGCGATGAGCTCTAGTGAGACAGCACAATGCATTTAAAAAAAATGGCCGTGCCTTTTCCGGATTATTATTAATTTTTCTATTGGCCGCTCATCCGGACGACATCTTTCGTGTTGTTGATGGATTTATTTGTTGCAAATTGCACCTCACGAGGAGACGAGATGTCATAGTTTGGGAGCTGGGGGTGGGGGGGTTAACAACAGTGTATTTGTGAGAAACTAATGCAAAAAGCTTGATTGCCCTCGTAATGCTCACGGACCAAGCCAAAAGTAAACATTCATTTTAAAGACAGTAACGACAGGTCAGATTTAGTGGATTTAGTGCAGGACTTAGTGTGTGACTAGATGTTGTTGCGTTGCTGTTGTCATTCAGAAGACTTAACACAGAATCCCCAATGTAGCAATTCATCGTGAAAATGCTTGCCCGTAAATTGGTTTGGTGAAATCGTAAATGACGTCCTCGTGGATTTCACCTTTGCCGTCATGGAGCTATGCCTGCTAATGGAGATTTGATTATCCTGTGCTTATTACTCTCAAAAACTCTGACGTGAGGTATTAGTAGTCAGCAAGAGAAAGACAATCCTACGAACGGTCAGGACTTGACCCACTAACCCTCAACAGAATGAAACGCTTATGGTGATCACGGATATAGTGATCATCGGCTTTTTTTGATTGGGACGGAATCACTTCCATACAAATGCGGTTGAAATAATTTGGTTATAGTAATCATTTCTGGCCATTTTATGAATACAAACATGTGCGAGAATAATTTTAAAACTACAAGTAGTTACATGTTGCCTATACAGTACAAATATTGCAACGATGCCACATTCCATTAAGCTATAAGTTGGCGGCACCGAGATAATGCAGCCACCTCATTGGTCCACAGGTCTCGGACGCACTAGCTCGGTACGAACGAAGGATTTCATGCGGTGCCACAAATCAAAAGAGGTAGGCTAGCTTTATTTTTTTTTTATGCCTGTTATCTTCGATGTTGTTCATGTTGTTAAACTTTATTTTCAGTGGGCCATGTTAAAAATGCATCTGCTGACCGGCGGCACAGCCGATGCACAAGATATGTTACACATGGAGTTATGTCCCCGCACTGCGCAGTACTGTAAGTAGCACGATACTGTAGAAAAATCAGTAAATGCGAAAGCTATCAGTTTTTCAGATTTCATTTTTCTCATTGGAAAAACATACAAATGGTATTTAGATAATATTCTACATAAGAACAAATAAAAAAATAATAATAATGTATTATTACGTAATTGCTCCGGACAAACGTAATCACTATAAGTGGTTTCCACTGTAGTAGGAATAATAATAATAATAATAATACATTTAATTCATAATGCACTTTACATTGTTATTGTTCTTGGTATTTGGGATGCATTTTTAAAATATATAGTCATTCCAGGCAAAATATGATATGTATTGTTGATGTTGCACTGCAGCATGACAGCAGAGTTAATTTCAAATTAGGGCTGCAACCATTGGTCGATTTAATCGGTCACCAATCGATTATAAAAATCGACAATTAATCTAATAATAAATAATCGGCAAAGAAATAAATCATCGTTATCGTTGTCAGTTTTGTGCCGATATTCCCCCATTATCACTTCATATCAATTTCATGTTCATAATTTTACGAAAACATGAAACATTAAATGGGCATAATTGATTAAAAAAACATGAATATGAAGAAATCCATCAAATATCACAGTAAAAAATGACATGTAATGATTTAGTGTCAGAGGAAGCGACTTAATCTTTGTATATATGTTGATGAAGAATAACCAAATTTGGCTATATTTCAAGTTGATAAGTTCTGGTAATTGTTGCTTGCTGTAAGAATTTGGGGTATTTTTTAAAGGAAAAATTATTCAAACGATTAGCTGATTAATCATTTCAATAGTCTGCAACAAATCTACTATTAAAATAATCGTTAGTTGCAGCCCTAGTTCAAATACAATCTGCACACAGAACAAAGTGATTAGGTACCTACAGATCAATAACATTTCCACAGTATTCAATATGATGAAAAGTCATTGACCGCGGTAAGCTCCCAGCGATCTATTGGTAAGTGGGTGATCAAGTATGATTATAGGCTACAGAAATGCACCAAAATGTAATCACATTCACCAACAACGAGACCAAAAACATAACCTGCTTCCGAGGCACAGCCCCGGCCCAGGTAATAGTTGCCAGCTTTGTGCCGACTCTACTATCGTCTACTACTCTATTGGTCGCCACAAGTTTGATATTAATTAATAATTTAGTTTCAATTAACTATTAAATGGGGCACAATTGATAGAAAACATGAATGTGAAGAAAATCCATCACAATATTATGGTATAATTCTAATTCTTTACTTTGTGTCTTTAGTTTGCGACTATTTTTCAAGTCAACATATAGTATACATATACGTACAGTTAAGTGGTATATACTACTTCATGTTCATTGAATACATTGGATGTAGTTATGCTGCCATCTTCAGGCGATTCATAGCATATTACGATGGATAAATCAATAATAGAAGAGCTTTAAATGGACAATGTTATGCAAATATCGCTCTCTGCCTGTTCGTCCACAATTATAACATCATAATGGTCTCCGCCGCCAAGCCGACACCATGGCGTCACCGTGCAACAGACCTATTGTTGCTCGCTGCGAGTATTCAGGGTATTCTTAAGAAAAATATTCAAAAGGAGTATCATTAGTTGACTAATGATTCCTAGAATTGGCAAATCATTGACTACTGAAATAATAGTTAGTGGCAGCTGTAAAAGAGAAAAGGTGGCATTCTAGCATTCTGCAGCATGCTAGAATTCTGCAGCATGCTAGAATTTCTGAATATATGGATGCATTCCCAGGTTTTGTACTGGTAGTACTCTCGGTAGCTAAACGCTCACTAAGAACTGACAAGTGGTCCAGGAACGAACGAACGGACACACACACACACACACACACACACACAGCATACTTGCCCGGTCCCCAGGAGACCGCGGCTAACTCTAATGGTTTTAACTGACACCCAACACCCGGACTCAGCGATTCCAGGGAGCAGCAACAGTGAGGAAAAATTAGCGACCACTTCCTGTTTCCTGAGCGCGCGCAGGACCGGGATGAGTGATATCGACCATTAAGCAGAACTGCGGGAGTGTGAAGCGGGAACAGCGTTTATGTAGAGAGGGTCGGGGAGGAGGAAGGGAGGTTCACTCCTCATTCATATCCGTGATGTATGCTCCGTGTAAATTTGTACGGAATGATACGTTAACAAAACAAATGCATCATTAGGAACAGAAATATTTGGTCCATTGGGGAGAGTGGGGGGCTGAGGGAGGATGCCATACATACAGACACAGGCAGGGCGCAGCATGTATGAAAGGGAATTAATATATTGCATTGCAAGATTTTGGCTCACTATTTAATAGAGCTGCACGAACATGACAAAAAAAAAATCAAAATCACGATTCTCTGAATCATAATTGAAATCATGATTAAGAAACAACGATAAACGAGGAACCAGGCCAAAAATATTGTAACGGACCCCTCCCACTCTGCACACCACAATTTCTATCCCTTTCTCTCAGGTAGGCGGTACAGAGCCTTGCGCACTCTAGACCTCTAGAGTGAGAACCGCTTTGTTCTCATGCGCACGTCGCGCAGTGATGCTACTGAATGCAGGGGGTAGCCCTGCTTCATATGTTGACATGTTACATGTGCTGATTCTATGCCAATGCCATTTTCTAAGATATGTTCCGCTTTTTTTTCTCGCTTTTTTGTGTTGACCTTGTTCATTATCTGATGATCTTGAGAGAGTCGTTTCATGCTCAACTAAAATTCCTGTTCTCATGAATATATGCAATATGGCGAATTAAAATGAATCTTGAATGCAGGGCTCCGAACCAGTTCAAGGAATGAAAATGAAAACGGGAACGTTTTGTATTTTCCAGGGAATAGAAACAAAAGCATGAACGTCATTATTTTTTATGTTCCGGAACAGGAACAGTTATTTACAAATAATGGTAACCGGGTAATACCGGTTTTATTTCATTCTCAAAAGGATAACTTAAAAAATAAAAGAGTATTTATAAAATCTACAATGCGGCAGTGAAGTATGAAGCATCGCGTATTGTGGTGGGTTCGCCCCGGCACACAACGAGACGTCGGCTGTAGAGCGCTACCAGCAGTTCTCTGTAGCGACTCGTTGTGGGCTCACCCCAACAGATGTTATATAGCATTAAACAGCTGACAGGAACGAAATGAACCGTTCCAGGAACAATATTTTCTTTGTTGTAACCGGTTCGGGAACATCAATTTGTTGGTGGAACTAATAACCAGAAACATTATAATTCTGTTTCTGTTCAGATCGAACAGTGGGAAAAAATATCAGTTCAAAGCCCTGCTTGAATGTGCCATTGATGATGTGTTAATGTATGTCTTTTTATTGCTACATTTTCTATGTTGCAATGGCTGCTAGGTTGCAAGACAAATGTAATCTTTAGGTTTCATCTAATAATGTTTCATATCACAAATTCCAAAATACACCAAAAGACAACATTATTAACAGAGATGGCAAGTAACAAAGTACAAATACTTGAGTACTGTACTTAAGTAGAATTTTCAAGTATCTGTACTTTTAGAAGTAGTTTTTTTCAGTGAGTACTTTTTACTTCTACTCAGTAGATTTTTAACAAAAATATCAGTACTTCTACTCCTTAGTTTTCGTTTCTTTTTTTCTTCTGCAACAATATGGTAGGACTACATGTATAGCATGAATGAGTCAGTAGGGGGCAGTGCGCGGTAATGCACTGACTACATTAGCAGTTAATAAGTTGTCATCTCTAGGTGTGCCCCTCAAAAAAAATGTGCCTGTTAAGTGTTAAGGCAAATTGGTTTTGTACTTTGTACTTTTTACTTCCTAAAATACTTTTTGAGTATATTTCTCAGCCTGTACTTTTTACTTTACTTGAGTATATATTTGAATCAGTACTTTGTAGTCTTACTTGAGTTGTTTTCTTACAAATGTATTTTACTCTTACTCAAGTAATAAATCCTGGTACTTTCGCCATCTCTGATTATTAATATCAATATTTGGCCTGCTGGTGCAGGGTGTCGAGCACAGAACATGACACATGAGAGAGAGGGTGGGGTTGAGGAGTGCATGCACACACACCTGCCTGTGAGGCCAGCAGCTGTGCATCGACTCCATGGACGTGGAGCCCGTTTTGAAAGTTTTGACAACAAATGAAATGTAACACTTAATTTGGGATGTTATTATAAGTAATGAGCCCTGCGGCACACTAACTCACCCATGCATACTACCGTGAACATGTGCACGTACGGCCGTGCAGACACGAGTAGCCGACGCTGGAATGTGTGTATGTATGTGTGTGTGAGTGTTTTTTCTCTCAAATGACACCAGTTTAACGAGTTGCGATGGCAACCGTTTTTACTAATGCGTCTGGGACATGGAGCTGACCAGTTGGGAGGAAATTCTAATTGATTGCAGGTAATTTCTTCCAGTTTTATTGACAGCCTTAGTGGGAAATTGGGGTGAAAAATGGGACAATGGAGCTGCTGAAGCAGGGTTGTTGGGTTGAAAAGTTGAACACGCAGTCAGATGTGTGTGTGCGGCATGGTGCCCTGTCTTACTGGCCGTGCTGACCGACTGCACTTTATTGATAGATATTGCAATCATGAGTCATGGCACTGAAATGAATACTTATGTTAGTCAAAAACAGTGAATTGAATAATAAGCTTCAGAGACATTTTCTGTCCACTTTTAGAGATTTTGCCACATCATGTGATCATTGGGATGTGTAACAAATCACTGATGCACAAGTAGAAATAGAACTCTGGGGTGACGGGAGATCCGATGATGTCAAAGGTTGTAGTCAATCAGCATAATAAACGAGTTTATGTGCAAAACACTGGGGGGAGTCACTTTGTCCCGCGCTTCTGCAGGTCACTTCCGGTGCCTTATTGTTGCCTATGCCAACTCTGGTACTGGACCAAGGTCCGAGCACACAAAACGCACGCCAGTTCAAAATCCGACCACTAGGTGTCACTCTGTGACCAGTTACACATCACCCCACTCGCTCCGTTCATAATTTTGTATAAATATTGATGAAATACAGTCAAAGTCCAACTTAAAGTTACTCACCGAGTAACTTTTGTAAACATGTTGAAAAATAGCCAAAAACACAGCGAACTAAATGACACCGGACGTGACGTTCAGACACCGGAAGTACTCCCCGAACTCTATTGGTTGTAGGCAAAGTTGCGCACAGTCATGTTATTTAACCTTAATTTAACCAGGAAGTTCCCGTTGAGCAAAGCAAAAACACACACACATACATTAGACATTACCTGCCAGCGCCATGGCCAAGCGGAGCTCATCTTTCAAGAGTGCAAGTATGTCAGACACACCTCTTTCTCCCTGGAAGATAGCAAGGCTGTTAACTGGGAGCTAATACGCAGGCATTTCGTCATCAGCAGGTGGCGCGCGCACATTACGAACAATTAACCGGTAGTTACTTTCTTCCATAATGCGATTCATTTACCTTAAGTCTAATAATAAAACAATTGAACACTTCAAAGATGCTTACATTTTTACCTGTGCCGGGGCAGAGCAGGTTATATTTTCAGCCGCGTTGGTTTGTCCCCTTGATAACTGAAAAAGTTATGCACGGATCTGAATGATATTTTTGCAGAGTTTTTGGAAATGACAAAAGAAAGAGTTATTCAATTTTAGTGCATTTCTGTTGCCTATAAGTAACATAATCATACTTAATCACTAACTTTCTGATAGATCACTATGTAGTCACGTGACTAGACTTCTGGGTCCAGGGGCCGCTGGGAAATGTAGTTGGCATGATCGCCAACACTTGCATTGATAATGGGTTGCCCCGCATACTGCTAGCACGAAAAATGAAAACATTTTTTTGTACCACTACGGCACAGGTTTGCAATCTCTGAGTGCTTCTAGTTTTGGTATATTATTGTTCATGAAGTTGAAAAAAAAAGTATGTTATTTTTTTCCGGCGTCAGCCGCATTCTTACATCTTCATAGGATCAGTCAGAAACTGGGTTGAAATGATTGAGGGGAGACAGACAAGCAGACAAGCCGCCGAGGGGAGGAGAACAATAGTTACCTTTACTATAGTCGGATTTACGTGCGAAACACTGGGGGGAGTCATTTTGTCCCGCCCTTCTGTTGTTCATTTCCGGTGCCTTATTGTTGCCTATGCCAACTCTGGTACTGGACCAAGGTCCGAGCACACAAAACGCACGCCAGTTCAAAATCCGACCACTAGGTGTCGCTCTGTGACCAGTTACACATCACCCCACTCGCTCCGTTCATAATTTTGTATAAATATTGATGAAATACAGTCAAAATCCGACTTAAAGTTACTCACAGAGTGGTCACATGTTCTTCTGGACCAATAGGCTGGCTGCTTCTACTAGTTATTCCAAAAGGAATGAGACAATGGAACGGGTTGCACTGATTATTAAATCATGCGTTTGTGGGTCACAGATCCGCACGAGAGCATGTGTGCGGCGGGATTTGCAAGGTCTCTGTAACGAGGGTGAACTTGAACGGACCATTTCTACCACCTATCTACTTTTTGTTCCTTCATGTTTAAATTGAGGTGAGTATCGACAGTGCACATTTGATGCGCGCGTCGGTCGTGTCCACGCACGCTCAGACGCGCATACTTGTGCAGGTGCGCGCCAGAGGCCGCTCCTACTCCGTATAATGAGCTCCTCCCTCTCGCTTTGGTTGCGATGCGTTTTGGCAGCGGACTCGAACGTGATCGCTTGTCCCTAGTTGTGCGTGGAACAAACAAAGATACAGACAGAAGTTTATTATTATTATTATTGTTATAATTATGACATAGTTTAATATGACGTTGATATGTTGTATTATTTGTTGTATTATTTGTTCAGAAGATTTGGTTGAACTTTGAAAGTCTGCACAACTCTTGGGATTTAAATGGTTTTGCATGAACATGATTTGGTGTATAAATAAACAGGGTTGGGAAGGTTACTTTTTAAGAGTCCGTTATAATAATAATCCGTTGCAGTTACAAGTTACTCATTAAAAATTGTAATCAGTAACATAATCCCATCACCCTATTTCAAGTAATTTGAGTAATGACGGGATTATATTCCATTACTTTTAGATTACTTCCAAATGCAAGCCCAATACATATAGCCAACAATTCCATGATTTTCAAATAGTTTTTAAATCCATATTGTTTTTAAAGTCCCCCAGTTATTAAACAATGCATTATACAAATGTATAAATATATGTGTTATTGAAATATTAGTGGTTCAGTCCGTCAGTTAATGGTTCGGTCCATCGGGATGCTGCAGTGTGTGTGTGTGTGTGTGTGTGTGTGTGTGCGTGGCTGCACCCCGGTGTATGTATGTGTGTGCGCGTGTGAGAAGGTGTGGGTACATGAGTGAATAAATGTGGTTGTATGTGTCTGTGTGTGTATTTGTGTCTGTATGCGTGTATGACTGTGTATGTGTATTTGTG
>OMKY01106590.1:0-19196 GCA_900302395.1 Bregmaceros cantori | reverse complement strand
TATGAAATTTCCCCAAGAAATGCAAACTGCTACACACACACACACACACACACATATATATATATATATATATATATATATATATATATATATATATATATATATATATATATATATATATATATTTTTTTTTTTTTATATATTTATATTTATATTTACATTTATATTTATATATTTATTTTTACAGACAATTAATCGATTCGCTATTTTCAATTATTGTTAACATTTCCAAGAGCCTACTCTTCTTCCATGCTAACTTATACATACATATTAAGTTTTCATCCAACCTTACTTGTATTTTTTTTGTATTGTTTCTGTTGCTGTGGGGCTTAACAGTGTTCAGTGTCCAAGAGAATGGGCGACATTCTCACTGGGACACGGGGAATGGAGACCGGCATTGGGAACAACACATATTCAACATGTTTGAGTGAAGAATGGGCCAAACAAGGCAACGTTACCTGCTGCAGGTAAATGTCCACGTTGCCCCCAGCCCTGGAGCCAGAGGAGGCGACAGCCAGCAGGGCGTGGCAAGGGTGCCATGCCAACTGAGAGGGAGGTCCGTTGCTGGAAGGAGCCTCCACCCGGTAGTCAAAGTATACAGCCATGTGGCCAGCACTGGAAAGACAACACTTGGTTATAATGGGCCACTTCCATTTTCAGGAACATATTTGAGGGTTGAGACTGAATTTATATCAGAGTGTTTTGCTGCAGTTTGTGTTTCGTTGAAAAAAATAAAATGTGTGCGAAAATATATTCAGAACACTGCAGAACACAGCAGGGCACATAAATTCACACCTTTAACACCTTCAATAAAATGTAAAAATGGTTTCAACCAATTTTTAAAATAAAATAATAATAATAACAATACAAAACAGATATGAGATTTATATCTTCCGATTTCCCTTTTTAAGCCTATATAATAATAACTTAATTTAAATCCCTTTTAGCAGAAATATATATATTGAAGGTAAATTGTTTTTTAAATACTTCTATCATTGGAATACTTCTATAATTGGAATATAACTCAAACTAAATTTCCGAAGAAAAAAAGCAATGTCACAACTATGTAAGCCAATTTCTGTTCTTTACCTCAAGAACAGAAATTCAGTTAGCCTCAACCCTGAAAAACAAATTTCCAGTGCTTCTGCTGAGGTAAATAACAGCATCTCGGATAGACATATATTTAAAAAAGGACAAACATATTTTCAGGATTGCTCTGGGGGCCAGAAAAAAAGTTGAATAGCCCTGGTCTATGGTATTACGACAGGGGAGGATGTGATGGGTGTGTGAGGAACCATTAGCGGTCATTACACACATACACAACGAAGGGGTACAGCAGAAGAAGAGGGATCACGCAGTGCATCGTGGGAGAGTGGGAGCATCCAGTATTGTGAGTGGCGTATGAATCCAAGCATCTAAGCATAAATTGCCGTCTGTGGAGCCTTTAGTTGTCGGTTCAATCACCGAGTTTCCAAATTTGAATATGACAGTTACAGATATACATGGCCTTTCCTTCTCTCCAAGAATTACACACACCCACAGTTCTAAATCTAAACAGTTCTAAATCAGCACATTGCAGCAGGCTCAAGTGAATTTCAGAACCTTTAACAAAAAACCTTCCAAAAGCAGTCTGGGAAATTAGTCTCAACGTAAATCTTGCACAGCGTTTCTCAACGTTGACTTTTTCGGAAGTTTGAGCAAGAAGCAAACAACCATGGCGATAAAACAAGTAAATCTATTTACATATTTTAAAAAAAAGGATAAATGCCTATGCAATTAACTGGATTATGAGTAGAAGAGGGGCAGATATTTTTTCTTTGGACTGCAAAGAAAATAATACAGCATGCTGTGTGATTCTTGTGATGCTAGCATTATGCGACGTTAGCCACGATTAGCGCAACCCGAGCAACAACACGGCGGTTTACGCAGGACGACGTGTTCAATATTTACCTCCCGACGGTGGTGCCGGGTCCGTCACACGGGCAGAATCGGCGTCGTTAACTCGCTAAAGCCTGGTGGGAGAACATGACGGATAGGACTGCAAAGCGCCCAACATCATCGGGCTGTGCGCGAAGAAGCGTCGCTGCAATGTTGCCCCTAGCAACAGTCCAATCGCCGTGACCATTTTTTCTCTTATTCAAAACTTTATTGTACAGTTTTTTGAAAACAATGCGTATAGTGCATATTCTGAATATAAAACGTTTTGACAAACAACACATTCAACATAACAGTATTCTCCAGTCCAACCAGACAAAAACAAATACAAATAAAATGAGGAAAGAAAAAAAAAGAAAGAAAGCCATTAGGAACATTAATAATAATTACACACACATGCACACATACACACACAAACACATATTGTGTGTTGTACACACGTTTCTTTTTGTCATACTACATATGATAATTCATTTTACAAATGTTTTCATTTGTTGCCATCAAGTTTTCACCTTCAAGACCAACTGTTGTAAAACCATAGTGGTGCATTAAAGGTGGTTCATGCGCACTACATGAATTCCAGAATTTTAATGTACTATTCCGCTGTTATCACAATCTAATCTATCTTATCTTTGTTTAGGAATACACATGTTTGTTATGGAGTTTGGGGGCGCTGTGGGTGTCTCATGGCTCCATGCAGCGATGCACCTCCAGCTCCATCGGCTTGGCACGCGGTTACCCTCTGCTCGCAAGGAAGCTCTGCTCGGGCTGCTCACAGAGACGTTCACATGTATGCGTATTCCTACTCGCGTTCTTCCAAGCACTTCCGTGGTGGCAGAGTTGAGTTTTCACAGCCGCTAGCACCCCTGCAGGCTCCGCCCCTTAAGGAGATGGCCCCTAGAAGAAGTACCCGGAGAGGGAGAGATCTGGGCTTCCTTACTCAGGCTGCTGCCCCCCGCGGCCCGGCCCTGGATGAAGTGAAATAATAAGTAATTACATTGTTTTACTGTGTGCCACTAGACAGTGGAGTGACACAATGTGACGCACAGGTGTAAGCCAGAACATGGTTTGAACTGATATGATCGGTGAAATATCATTTCATGGGATGAAGCAAGTTGCGTGGCATCCAGCTACAAACAGGAGACTAACCATGGATCTACCCTATAGACGAGTTCGGGGGGTACTTCCGGTCTCTGAACGTCACTTCCGGTGTCATTTACTTGCCATGTATTTGGCTATTTTTTTAAACATGTCTATTCGGCGGGAGCACACATCTACAGGGTTATTTTAAAATTGTGGTGCTAACTTGCAGTGTGCTATTCAACACCCAAATGTTATCGTGCGGATCTGTGACCCACAAACGCATGATTTAATTATCCATTGTCTCATTCCTTTTGGAAGAACTAGTAGAAGCAGCCAGCCCATTGGTCCAGAAGAACATGTGACCACTCGGTGAGTAACTTTAAGTTGGATTTTGACTGTATTCCATCAATATTTACACAAAAAGGTTAACGAAGCAAGGAGAGTGATGTGTAACTGGTCAAAGAGCGGCATCTAGTGGTCCGATTTTGAATTGGTGTGTGTTTTGTGTGTTTTTGTGTCCACGTATCGCTGCCTTCTACCAGACTACCAGTGACCTGCAGAAGCGCGAGACAGAATGATTCCCCTCAGTGTTTTGCACGTAAACTCGTCTATAAAACACAGTCATTGCTAAACTAAAAAAAACATTCAGAACAACCTTAGCGATCACCTTAAACTATTGAAATTAATGTAGTGTGTTATCTTCACTTGAAAGTGGATGGAATGAATTTAAAAAAATGTGTTTACTTTTTTTTTACGAAAGAAAATAACTATACATTCTTCTGAAATTCGATAACATCCAGTACGTTCACAGATGTGTTGGCTACATATGACATATAATATGTATATAATATGTGAGAGTTTGGTGCAGTGGTTTAAAAACCGGCAGACAGATTTACCTAGGCCAATGAGAAGGACAGCTCCAATAGCAGAATGGCTGAAAGCAGTATGCAGTACAATACTCTGAATAGAGGGGGCACTGCTGTGGTCTTCCTGTCACTGCTTGTCGCGGCACATCTTTCTCTGCACCATTTGCACAACACTAAAACACATACACACACACACACAGTGACCGTAACACCCATGCACAAATATTCATAAATGTTCCCCTAATTATATCCCCGAAGGCCGAAACGCAGAGCGTAGGGGATGTAATGGTTCCACCGCGGCGGCAGATCCCTCGTGTTAACGGGATAATCTTCGAATGGGTGGATGGATTTGTCCCAGATTCAGTCTATTAATGCTCATGAACCGATTCAATTTTGGAAGCCAACACTGCCAAGATGGCTGAATTTAAAAATGTATTTAAAAACATGCAATCTATCACCTGCAATATGCAACAACAACGAAAACGCAAATGGTGATGCAATTTGACTATACATCTACAAAACTGAGCTAATTCATAAAACAAATACCCCTAATACTCTTTACACATTCTTATAGTAATTGTTAGTTGCATTGTGTTTTTACCTATGGGCACATAAGCATTAACATTATGTAACCAACTAACAAAGATCATTTTCAGGTGAACCTGCATTGTGTTGTGATAAGAATTTACTATCAAGCTTACTATAAGATGCTTAAGATGTTAAAGATCTGTCCACCTTCATATATTTTGGGTTTCAATAAACCTCTGTTTTGAAACCTGTCAACCGAGTGTGCTCGCACCATCTCTCGGAACTCACCATTCTGGGTACTGGATAGTCCGTTGCAGTCTCAAGTCTTCTTGGGCAAGTGTCAAGTCAACTCCAAGTCAAGTCATCATTAACATGCTGTAATTTTAGCTCCAGAATTAGATTTTAATAAAGTAGAAAAAAAATCAAACAATGCCATTATAAAAGCAACTATTGCTTGCTTTTGACTTCATTAAAATCAGATTCTGGAGCTAAAATTACAGCCTGATAATGATGACTTGACTTGGATTTGACTTGGGACTTGACTTGACTTGTCCAAGAAGACTTGAGACTTGAACAAGGAACTTGGACGCATCTCTGCTGGATATTGCTTGAAAATATCCATATCATCATGTAACACAATTATGAATCAATTTCGACCAGACCATTTTTTTTCATCAACATTCCATTAATCTACAATTTGCCAGCTAGTATTGTGAAACTGTGTGCAGCCTTGGTACTCTTACCTCGCTGGATGCTAGTTGGCAATTTGTGGGAGCCGTGCTGCAGCCACCAACGTCGCTGTCCGTCCAGCACTTTGCCAGAGCTATACATCATATTGGCTGCGTCTGCTGTGTGATGTTCATCACAGCCGCGTGGCCTGGTGGCAGCTCCTCCCAGCACTGGTTTGAAGAGTAGTTCAGGAGCAAGTAGGTCTGTGAACAGAGACACTGTTAATCACCCCCTGGCCATTTGCTAAACGCATTGTTACTATACCTTAGCCTGGTGGGCCAGAACCAATGATCGTCCACGCATCGCAACCAGAGTCAACGTGTCAAAGAAAGGGTTAATCAAATTGCGTTATCCAGTCACAGTGTAGTAGGTGGGACAAGCGGCTTGGAGGCGTGACAACCAAACTCCGCCCATGTCTCGCGTCGCCCATACCAAACTTCGCCCACGTCTCACATCTTCTATATCAAACTCCGCCCACATCTCTATTCAAATAATTTGATTGTTTAACCTGTATACGGGCGACATCTGCCAGATTTCCCCAGACACAATGTACCGTCTAGCGGTGTGCGATGCATGGACGATGCGTTGGTTCTGGCTCGCCATACTTCATGCATGGGCAAAGGGCCTTGAAGATAGATAGAGGTTCCTCCAGACTTTGGTCGACATGTCTCATGCAGTAGACTTAAGAATCAGCAAGAAATAGACACCGAATTTGGTGTTACAGATGGTAGAATTACACATAATACTAATAATAAGGCAGTAGAAACTTAAGCCTCTCCCCCACAACATAGACACACACACAACAACACCACCAGCACCTCAGTGAAGCTGTGCATTATACAACACTGAAAACTCACACAGTATGTGACTCTTGTGGACTAATAAATCCCATGTCCCCTAATACGGCATCTCTACTATGGCACCACTGAGTATCTCTGTGATTACCTACTGTATCACTTTCACTTTTCTCCTTTTCTTTTATCATTAATATTACGTATGTTCACCGGAGGGTCTACTCTGTCTGTAGCTTGCATATGCAAATGTGGTGAATAGAGTTGATTTGGATTCTGATGTCTAGGGGTGATGTTACAGAGCTGCAATGTCATCCAATTCGTCCAATATGTTAAATCACCAATATGTAACCAATAACCAATGTTATGATATCAATAAAGCCATCAATTTGCAATGCAAAAGCTACTTCTTGCAGAGGTTGTAACAGAGTCAACGTGATACCATTTTCTCTCAGGAACTCCAGTGCATCCATGTAACCCCGGAGAGTCGTTTCTGCCAAGACCTGTGGAAAGATATTTAGATTATAATGCAAAACAAATTTGTATAGCATTACAACAGATTGCATGTAATGCGATTACAGTAACCAATAAAATACATGTAATGAGATTTTAAAAAATATATGTAGTTGCCATTATGTTACTTATAGGCTACAGAAATGCACCAAAAGTAATCACTTGTCAACAGTGGAACGCAAGCATGCTCTTGGTGGTACGAGGGATTAGTGTCATGAAAATAAATATTTTCACAATCTGCCGGAGATAGGACACAAACCCAGGTCTCCAGCTTGGCAGGCCATATGGCTAACACTACGCTACACAATCTGAGCTGTGTTAGTTCTACACAGTAGAGTGGAACCAGGTGCTGCGTGTTGTTGTAGTTTGTAAGCCAGTCAAGCTAATCAAACTAGATGCTATTATGTTATGTTACTTATAGGCTACAGAAATGCACCAAAATGTAATCATTTGTTCCGTTTTTCATTTCCAACAACTCTACAAAATTTCATCCCAATCTGTGCACAACTTTTTCAGTTATCCTGCTGACAATCCGAGACGACCGAAAACATAACCTGCTTCGCGGCATAGCCTGCACAGTATCCTGAACATTTGCTCATTGTCAGCCAGAAACAAGGTCAGGGCTAACCTCTGGTGGTGGAGGGAGGAAAGACACACAGACCCTCTGGACGTTGTTGAGGTTGAACCTGATGCCCAGGTTGGCATAGTGAAGAGCCAGGCCGGGCAGGACACCCTCTCTGGGACAGATGTCTGCCTCGCCCGAGAAAGGAGACACAGCCAGCGTGTTCCTCTGCTCCGACAGGGGCACGTTGTTGCTCAGAGCTCCGTCCATGTAGCGCTGAAAGGAGGAGAATAAATTCAGATTTTCAACTCCTGAAATCAGATTCTGGTGCCAAGGGCCTCCACGGAAGCCCTACCAAAGTACCAATGATCATTGCCTGCTGTTAATTGCTGTTCTATTGCACTAAGAACTGATATCATCACATTTTGTGTGTTTTTTTGGGCGCAAGCACTGTTTTTCATTCTTTATTGAGAGACACATGGCACATTCTGTTAGTTATTGCATTGCACTCTGAACGTCACTTCCGGTGTCATTTACTTGCCATGCATTTGGCTTTTTTTTTAAACATGTCTATTCGGTGGGAACACACACCTTCATGGTTATTTAAAACGGATGGTGGTAACTTGCCGTGTGCTATTCCACACCCATATGCTCTCGTGCGGATCTGTGACCCACAAATGCATGATTTAATAATCAGTGCAACTCATTCCATTTTCTCATTCCTTTTGGAAATACTAGAAGAAGCAGCCAGACTATTGGTCCAGAAGAACATGTGACCACTCGGGGAGTAACTTTAAGTCGGATTTCATCAATATTCATACATAGTTATGATCGGAACGAGGGGTGTGATGTGTAACTGGTCACTGATCGACAACTGGTGGTCGGATTTTGAAACTGGCGTGCGTTTTGTGTGCTCAGACCTCGGTCCAGTACCAGAGTTGGCATAGGCAACAATAAGGCACCGGAATTGACCTTAAGAATGGCGGGACAAAATGACTCCCACCAGTGTTTCGCACGTAAACCCGTCTATAGAGAATTACTCACCACACCGTGATACAATGGAGGAATCAAACCACTGTAGATGGGAAAGAAGCAGCTACACAGGAGAACCTGTTGGCCAGACAGTGAGGTCAATGACCCGCACTCATAATGCACTTCAATAGTGACCAGGGCTCTGAACCGGTTCAAGGAACGAAAACGAAAAACGAACAGAATGGAGCAGAAATGGAAACAAAAAAAATATTTATTCAAATGTTCCAGAACAGAAACGGAACATTATGAAATCCACAAAACCGGTTAAAAACGTTTTTTCCCATTCTCTATATATTTTAACATATTGTAACGCAAGCGGCCCCTCGTGGAGGAGCTGGAGAATAGAGGAACTCGGATCGACAATAACTGAGCCCAGTCATTGTCAAGCTTCGTTCTGACTCTTTATATGGGGGCGTGTAGGACATGCCCAGTCGCCAACGGTGGCGGCCCAGAATGCACCGCGCTGCATCCATTACACTATCCCCCCGTCACGGCCCTGCTGCGTGCGGCTCGGCACCCACTTCCGACACCAGTGTAATGCAAGCGCCCCCTCGTGGAGTAGCTGGGGAATAGAGGAACGACATTGGCAATAGCTGAACTCAGCCATTGTCAAGCTTGGTTCTGACTCTTTATATGGGGGTGTGTAGGACATGCCCGGTCGCCAACGGTGGTGGCCCAGAATGCACCGTGCTGCATTCATTACAATATCCTATGTCTGTGATACTGTTTCCGTTAGCGCATCGATCTGACTTTCACTGTCAGTTATCACGTTAATACAGTTGCACTGAAGTTTGAAAGTCCAACAAATATATTTTGAATAAACTAAATCTGAACTTAACTGTGCACAAAATAAGGAACTTTAATAAAGAATGAAATTTTAGTGTTCCGAACCGTTTCAGGACCGATATTTTGGTGGCAGAACGGTTCCGAGAACAAAAACGTTAAATAGAGGCCTGGTTGAACCGTTCAGAAAGGAACGTTTGAAAAATAATTCCGTTTTCAAGCCCTGATAGTGACTCTGATTTGAATCTGACCTGATTAATCTTTTAACTTTCAAATATACAAATGTACCAGTGGCATCCTAGCCAGGCAAGCCAGAATCACGGGCGATGTGTGGACATTTCGTTGGTTCTGGCTCGCCAGGATAGTGATTACTTCGAAAAGTACAGATACTTGAAAATTCTACACAGTATTTGTACTTTGTTACTTGCCATCTCTGCTGTCTAGGAAACATTGTGATTCAAATATTCTTACAACAAGTATGTGTTTTCTGTAGAATTGTCTGTGGAAGTGTGCGACGCTGAAAGTAAAGAAATATAATAATTATAATAATTATAAATAATAAATAAATAAATATATTTACACCGAAATGCAGACATAATGCTTTTCGGTGTACTACTCCTAAGGTAGTGGTGAACGTCATGGCAGCTGTGCCACTGACCTGAATAAGTTCCTCCCTGCTGGAAAAGTGGGAGACCAGAACGTTTTGTCGGTCGACCACCCGTGTGAGAGACACACAAAGCCGACCAGAGGCGTGCCGGTGAGCGTCGGCTGGCAGCCAGCGATGCAGGCAGTCCTGGACCGCTGACAGCAGACCACCAAAGGCTGGCTGGAAGACACTGAGCATGTGGCTCCGAGCAGTCGCTGCTGTGGACATCACCAGCTCACAGAACAGTTCTGACACACACACATCAATAAATAACAGGGCAGGTAATTATTCATATACATTTTTATTACATAGAGCATTGACTAAAAATAGATTGGAATTTCATAAGTACTCATTAGAGGATGTTGCACTACGTTAGTTTATACTGTGACACAGCGTGTGACATGCTATGCTGCATGGTGACAGAAATACATCATCCGCATTCAGAAGCACATTGAGAACTGATTATAGATAGGAACAACATTCCATTTGCTCACATTGCTTTAATGACTTGTAGCAGTGAAATTACAATAATCAAACCTGTTCTCAACGTGCTTCTGAATGCGGATGATGTCTTGCTGTCACCGTGCAACATAGCATGTCACACGCTGTGTCACAGTATAAACTAACATAGTGCAACATCCTCTACTCATCTGTAATTACAGAAATAAACCTAATTATTAAGTAGTTACAAGATCATGGCAGGTAGCCTGTGCAAAAACGGTAGCAATTGACCATTACCAGCGATTATAGCTTGTAATTACCGTTAAATTGCACCCCAAAAGGTAGTGTCCGTGATCCTTCATAATATGACACTTACAGTTTATATCAGAATCAGTATTGTATGTAATTCATGGAGCCTCTGGGATGTAATGGTTTTGCATTCGCCGTGATAATGCGTGATAACTTTTGAAAGGATGGTTGGATTTGTCCCAAATGCAGTCTATTTATGCTGTAGGGTAGGCTCATGAGCAGATTGGTAGATTAATGACGTTCATGAGCTGATCCTCTGGCTTGCAAAAAAAACGTTGCTCAGAAGTAGGGTCCATATTTATGAAAGTTGCTACTGCTAGTAGAGGTAACAAACTTGAAAAGCAGCTCAATCTAAGGGTATTCTGCACTGTAAATAATACATATGATATTTGTTTCAACATCAACACTGCTTGAACAAAGTGTCGTATATGATGCCAAGCTCCTGGAGGATAACTGCAGTCTGTCATTGTGTGGATAGTGCGGGTAGATTGCCCTAGTGTGGGCCACTGCCTAATGTGGGACACTTAAGCTCCAGTGACTCCTTCCTAAACTAATGAAAGTCAGTGAAACCATGGTAAAAGTAAACTATGGTAATGTGTCTAGCACTAGGTTCAACTGTTCAACACTACATTTCACCGTTCCACCTTTGGCAACTGATTGACCACATTAGGAAGCATTATGAATGAGTATAGCACACCAATGGGCATCCCCACGGCCAGACTGACAGCGACCAGGCACCCCGATGATGCGCCACAGATTTTGGAGGTGCGATGGAGGAGTTCTGGAGCATGGCGCTGGAGGCAGCTGACCACACCCACATGATAGACACTGCTGAAGCCGCAGCCCACAAACGAAAGATTCCATGACGCTTCCTTTGAGTAGAAGGCTGGCAGGTCGTCCATGGTGCTCCATCAGTGGTGGTCAAACGTGCAAAAATAATCTGAGTACAACTGGGGAAAACATGTCTGTAGATCAGGCTTCTACTATGGTCAGATATGGAGCAGTATTACAAGAGAGAGAGAGAGAGAGAGAGAGAGAGAGAGAGAGAGAGAGAGAAAGAGAGGGAGAAAGAGGGAGAGAGAGAGCGGGAGAGAGAGAAGAAATCCAAGGCAGTGTAATCAGGCATTTCTAGACCAATAAATGTGCACTCATTATTGAATATGCACCAGATATTCTTATATAGATCATATCTAAACATAATATGAAGCGAAAGATTTCAATTTTTAAATTCAAGGTGGGCGAGAGGGGTTTCAAAATGCCAATGAGCAAGTTTTTGTTGATCTTCTGAATGTCAATTAGTTGAAAAGGATGAGTCATAAAAAAACATGCAAATACACTAACAATATCATAAATCCTTGAAATGCCGCCATTTAAAAACTAAGAAATGTGCACGCCGTGCTGCCCAGTAGCTCTGTCGGTTAGGCAGAGCGCTGGAAAGCACACATATGCCTCAATGGCGCGGTGAGTCGGTGGTTCGAATCTCGCCACCGACGTATTTCCCGCATGTCTGCCCCCCAACTTCACCTGTTTTTGCTAACCCTGATGAATAAAGCTTGGAAAAAAACAGCCTGAATGGGCTGGAAAAAAAAACATTTAAAAAAGAAAAAGAAATGTGCACGCCTGTTTGAAGATAACTGTACATATTATATAAAGGAGAACTCTACACTCTGGAAAATGTTGTATTTATAACCTTCCCCATTTCAGAAATGATTTTTACGGTTATTGGCAATAAGCATATACTTTTCATAAATCTTGTCTTGTAAATAGTAGTAGTAGTAGTAGTAGTAGTAGTAGTAGTAGTCCTTGGCACTCAAACGTCTTGAAAATTAAAACATTCTTATTCACAGATCTTGTTTATACAAAAAAATCCATATTTATTACATTCATTCAAATCATTCCATTTCTAATAATGTCTTCAATTGAAATGAGGATGACGAGAATGTCAGCCAGCAGTTTTACTTACCATTCAAGGCTGCTATCAGGAGCCAACAGGTACAAACAGATCCAAGACGGGTCTACTGACCAGCAGCCTTAAGGGGCACTCTTGCCCTCCCCATTCTCAGTTAAAAAACATTGATTGCCCAACAAGTGTCCCTACGTCACAGTACAACAGAAATAGCAACAGACCCCTCAGGTCAGTTCAGCATCTGGTCTGCTTGTTTGTGTACAATGTGTTGGGGAAGGTCAGCGATCACTGGCCATAACCTACTATCTGTACATGAGTAAAACACTTGTTAATGGTTAGCAAGGGAGGCATTGGTCAACGGTCAGCACTGACCAACACATGGATTAAGATGGCTGGCATGAATACATTTTAAGAGCGATTAATGATATATTCTGATATATGCATTTTAGCATATATTCTGATCACGGCTGCAGCGATCGAATATTTTATATTTTATTTTTATTTCCATTGATTAATCAACCAGTCTGATTAACCATGTATGCATGAGACAAGCCAAAAGATATATACATATAAAAAGAAATCCTTTTTTTAAAATAAAGTCATCATTAAAATGAAGAAATTTAGAAAAAACATAATAATGCCATTTGTGCTGACTGCTAAGTAACTGACATTATATACATGTATATCATGTATTGGTGACGGAAGGATAATTTAATCAACATGGAACCAGGGCTCCAAACTGGTTAAAAGAATGAAAACAAAAACCGGAAACAAACAGAATTTTATAAGGAGCGGAAGCGGAAACGAAAAAATATTTATTCAACTGTTCCAGAAAAGAAACGGAACATTATGAAATCCACAAAACCGGTTAAAAACGTTTTTTTTTTTTAGTTCTCTATATATTTTAATGTAGCCTATGTCCTATGTCCTATTTTCGTCCACTTTCACTGTATCAGTCACAGTTTTCATGTTAACACAGTTGCACTGAAGTCCACCAAATATATTCTGTATAAATTATATCTAAATTAAACATTGCATAATATAAGGAACTTTAAGAAAGAACTGAATTGTGTTCCTTTCCATAGACGAGTTCGGCGGTTAGTTCCGGTTAGGCTGAACGTCTAGGTCTAGTCACTTCCGGTTCCATTTATTTTGCAGTGTTGTCGACTATTTTTCAACATGTCTACTCAGTGGGAGCACTCACCTAGTGCATTTTTAAATATTACGGTGGTAACTTGTACTGTGTCATTCAACACACAAGTCGTATTTTGAACTGGTGTGCGTTTTGTCTGTTTTGTGTGAGCCACCTCAGTCTACTACGATGACTTTACATAGGCAACATACAGACACCGGAAGTGAGTTTCAGATGGCAGCCTTCCTTTACGAGTGAATGGAACTTTTTTTAACTGCAAATTCTTAGTTGCATTCACTCATGGTACACAGTGGAACTCTTGGTCAAGACAAGTAGCACTATTCAGGTACCACGTTGGCTTGATATATGGTTAAATAATGTGACAGAAATGCAGTTTCCAACACACTGTAATGCAATATCAAGGAACTTGAAAGCATAAGCTGTTTTGTCTCACACACACAACCAAAGTGTGGGGTCTGTAAAGTTAGTGTTTAGTTCATTTTATTTTGAACGTGTCAATGAACGTGTCACTTGTCCTATTCAGATAGGAAGAAACACATAGGAAAATAAAATGATATTAAGACTTAACAATGTCAACTCTGACTCTTCCCATACTATATGTACTATACTATTATTACCTGCCTCTGTATCACTTTTTGACTCCGTATTCACCAGAATGTATACTGTGTCTGAACCTAAATCCCATGTGGGTTTATTGTAGCCTGGCAAGCCAGAACCAACGCATCGTCCACGCATCGCACGCAATTAGAACGATAATTGTGACTGGTAAAACCAGGGTCAAATAACGTGTCAAAAAAAGTGTCAATCAAATTGTGTTATCCTGTCACAGCGCAGTAGGTGGGACAAGCGGCGTGGAGGCGTGACAACCAAACTCCGAAACACGTCTCGCAACTATACCAAACTCCGCCCACGTCTCGCGTCGCCCATACCAAACTCCACCCACGTTTAATAATTCAATTGGTCCGCCCATATACGAGAGACGTCTGCCTTATTTGCACAGACCCAATGTATTATCTACCGATGAACGATGCATTGGTTCTGGATCACCGGCTTAGGTTTATTGCACCAAACCACAGACAGCAAATAGCTTCGCTCAGCATGCCACTGGAGTTAGCTGCAAATTGGCTAACCACATAATCAAGTCGCCCCACTGGGTACACGTGTTGGTAACTAATTCTGTGGGGGCTGCCCAGCCCCCCAGACTTTCTCCGCACCCTTTTGACGGAGCCAGCCCACAGCCTGTCCTAAACCAGTACTCCAGGACTGGGGTGTAGCATGCAAGGGCCCATCAGAGTCTCCCTGGCTCAGGATGGGAGTGGATGGTGGAGTGGAGGGATATGATGGGGAATGTTGGTTGTTCATTTCCCTGCTGTCTAGTTTGACATTGTCCCAGTTGAAGGCATAACGTTGGAAGGATCCGTGCTCCGGGGTCAAAGGGGAGGCACACTCTGGTGGGGTTAGGGTTAGGACATCGAGCGCGGCAGGGAGGCTGGCACATCGCCGCAATGGCACGTCCCTGCAAAGTGAAAGGCTGTCAGTCAATCAATCAATTCATTTTCCACCAATTATATCAATCGTAGTCAAATAATGCATTACCAAATCTTGACAAAATAATTTCCAACCATTGAGTCATACACAATCAAAACCCAATTGTGAATTGTGCTGGTACTGTAATTAGTTTTAATTTATTTTGTTTTATATTTGTTGGGGGAGCAGGTGGATACGTCGCATCGCAAATTCGTCCCGCAGCTAGGAAAAATAGCGCTGTCTCTCTCTCTTTCTCTCGCTATCTATCTCGGTGTCTTTAACCAAATCTCTCTCTCTCTCTCTCTCTCTCTTTTAATAATATTCTCTCTCTCTTTCTCTCGCTATCTATCTCGATGTCTTTAACCAAATCTCTCTCTCTCTCTCTTAATAATATTCTCTTTCTCTCTTTCTTTACCTATTTATCTCGGTGTCTTTAACCAAATCTCTCTCTCTTAATAATATTCTCTCTATCTATCTATCTCGGTGTCTTTAACCGAATCTCTCTCTCTCTTAATGATATTCTCTCTCTCTTTCTCTCGATATCTTTTATCTGGCTCTCTCTTTCTCTTTATATTTTCTGCGGAGGACGTAGCGTCTGCTCCCTGTAGACATAGCGTCTGCTCCCTGCAGACGTAGTGTCTGCTGTGGAGGTCGTAGCCTCTGCTTAGGCTGCGGACGAATTTGCGATGCGACGTATCCACCTATAACCGTTGGGGCTCATTCAGACCATTTTCAGTTTTATTTAAGTCACTTCTCCACAAAGAACTCTAATAAACGAAATGTTTCGTTTACAAGGGGACACGGCACTATGTACGGTGTCGCCGTTCTGGGTGGCGCCAATTCCTATTTGAATGTACACGCTACTCGCGCGTGAGAGAGAAGCGGAGAAAGAAAAAGACGCGAGCGGTCTGCGCATTGTGGATGCTGCAAATTCAGTATTGTGTCAGGGGGAGAGAGAGTGAGAGGTAGAGAGAAAGAGAGAGAGAATGGTTGTGTATTTGAAGCAATTTTATCTGTGGAAAAAGCACCCGCTGGATGGCTGCGTGGTTAAGACAGCCCCATACAGTGTTCGCAATGAAATGCATTTTGTAGACACACACACAACCATGCCTGTTTACTGCCGCGGATGAACTGAGAGCTTGAGGCGCGCGGGATTCCCCCAACTGGGGAATCCCACTGTGAGGCGCTTCGCGCTGACCACTCAGCGCGCCGCGCATTTGCATCGCCCAATCAATTCGAAGCAGTGGCTGACCAATCAGTGGCCCTACAACCCGCGGGCCGCGAGTGACGGGAATGTGACGCCTAGTACTACCTCTCGAGGAGGCCCGAAAAATTGTACCGGTTCCATGGTGCCAACGTCGTGGAGACACAATTTAAGCAGTCCAAGCCGAACAGTCCAGTCCCCTATGGGTGCAGTGGAACCAGGGCTTTAGAGTTAGTTGGAACGGGATGATGAATGGGGAGAATGGAACTCAGATGTATCCATGCCATTACGGCACATGTGATTTGTGTGATTTGTAATGTACTGTCTGAGCTGATTAATATTTAGATATAAACATTAAAACTAAATGTTACGTAATGGTTATTTCATCTTAATGAATGCTTAGAAATAATTTTCAGGAATTAGTTATGATATTTACCCATCAAACGTAACTAAACATTAAACACTTCTGCTTACTAATCCGTGTTCCATTCGCCAACAGTTATTCTTGTAGAACGTCATTATAATTCATTGTTGTTGTTTGTTTTGTTTTTTTCGTAATTGTGAGACACCGAAATGCTGATGACACTTTTATTTAACTCATCATGTGATGAAGGAATGAAATTGAAGTCAACATACACATTGTGGTCATCATCGTCCACGGTCTCTTGCTGGCTCCGTGCTACCTGCTGAACCTGTCCAGCCATTCTGTACATCCAGCCCATGTCCCGAGGTAGCTCCGGGATCCAGTCAGCGAGTCTACACACGTTAGATTACATATTGGGGATGTTGAGGATTAATATGACATATCAGCCACCATTAACATGTGTGGTAATGACTCAATCATCCAGAAAATTACAGAAACTAAGCATTGGTACGAGCAGCGCTTACGCTGCGTTTCTGTAGGCTAGCAGTAGGGGGGCAATACTGCCCCGCTAAGGCTCTTGGCGCCAATCTCTAGCAGGAGCTAGAGAGTTAGTGTAAAGCTTATGTTTGGCACCTCTAGCTTCTCTATATATTCAGCAGGTAGACTCCAATTGATTCTGCCTGCTTGCATTATCTGGAACAGAGGATAAGTATCCATCATTTGCTATTCGCCATCAGCAGTTGAGAATTCCCTAGCGCCAACAGGCTTGAAGTTAAGAACTATCGTGCTTGTGGGTGTGCTAGGAACATTCTTGCTGATCTGACTTTCTATGTAAATTATACCCAGATTAAGATCACTTCAGAGGTGCTGTCTAATTTGTTAAGTGTATGATTAATGTATGTTGTATTTTGTATTGTTGTAATCTAGACGATGTCCATCTGTGTTTGTCCATTTACAGTTACTCTTTTGGTACAAAATGGTGAAGTGGGTGTCGGATGCTGCTGCATGCACATTTACAAGTGACATACATTGTTGCAGCAAACTACAACCCCCAAAACAGACGTTCATAGAAAAAGAATGTTTTTTTAATGTTAATGCCCATTCAGCTGTATTCAGAACAAAGTTGTAATTGGGCTGAAGAACGGGAAGCAGACATGCAGCAGAGTTGTCGCTGAGTGGTAGCAAACTCACAAGTATCACAAAAGGCCTTCATTCTGCAAAAGAAAAGCTTAGAACAATGCTTGTGTATCAAAAGGAACTGGGGAGATTGTCCTACCTGGTGGCTAACGTGGAGGCCGAATCCACAGGCAAGGTGACAGGGATGCTCAGGTAGGAAGCTACGTTTCTCGGCAACAAGTCGGACACGTTGGACAGCAGACTGCCACCCTGGTATTTCTGCTTGCAGGCAGTGCACAGAACTGGACGTATACACACACACACACACATACATAACTATTAAGGAAACAAATATTTAGAGCTGCAACCAATTAATCGATTAATCGATGATGGCCAACTAATTTGATAATCGATTAATTGGCTGTGATTAATCGTTTAATGATTTGGCCTATTCTCTACTGAAACGTGTTGAATATATGTTGTTCCCAATGTAATTTTTCCATTGTCAAGGTCCCAATACAATAAAGACAACACGTAAGCTTGCGTGAAAGCCCAATATGTTCTAATTTAGCCTGTAAGAGCTTTCATGCTATTACTATAAAATGGATATAGCAAAACAGCAAAAAGTTTGTAATATTAACATTGCAAACTTTTAATAAAGTTTCATAATCATAATTAATGCTAATAATTGTTCCGATTTTAAAGGGCAAATGAGCCGATTAATTGATTAATCGCCAGTAAAAATGGCTGATTAATCGATTATCAAAATAATCGTTAGTTGCAGCCCTACAAATATTTGTATAGCTACCATGACATTATGTTAATTATGTAGATACTGGAAAGCTTCAATCTCTAACTATAACCCTATATCAGGGCTATTCACTTCGCTCAGAGGGCATCATTGTCAGAAGCCCAATGGGCCAGGGGCCGGAGCAGATGCCAGACTGCACCACCACAAAAAAAAACTTTTTTTTTTTTTAGGATTGCTCTGGGGGCCCGAAAACAATGGCTGGCGGACCGGATTTGGCCTGCGCGCCGCCAGTTGAATAGCCCTGCCCTACATTAAAGCTGGCTTCACTGTACCATTGTACTACATAGGAAACAATGGAAATGTTGATTCAGTAGCACAAATTTTTATGCCAATACATCTAAACATAACACTTCATAAGACAACTAGATGAGGGAAAAGGTGCCCAACTTTCAAGTTTGTTTAATCCATGGAAGTCGTTGGCCCTGAGTTAATGATACCTCCATGTCCTCACCCCTCTTGACGGCTGGCGGCAGGTTCTTCACCACGGCCGGCTTGAGCCACCAGTGGTCCTCCTCATCCCAACTCCAATCGCTGGCCGTGGTCAAGGACCCGCTGTCTTCCGGAGGCTCACAGCAGGGTACATCTAGCGACAGACCAGCTACAGGGACATCACTGGGGACCAGGCCTAGGGATAAAACAATTGTTGTTAGAGCGCTTAAGAAAACTGAGTCGATCAGGTGTGTGAATGTGAGTTATAATGTAGTGTTAGATTTCATGATCTCTGCATGTGATGTGGCCGAGAATGCTGAGGGGGGTGTTCTCGGATAACCAACCACCCACTGCCACCTGGACAGATGGACTGCATCTACAGATGGCTTCAGAAGATACGGTCAACTTTATTAGAAGGTCAATTGCTTGCCGAGCCTTATGACGCTACATTGGGGCTGGGTGAGGAGG
>OMKY01106587.1:2496-13081 GCA_900302395.1 Bregmaceros cantori | reverse complement strand
CTCGCTCGCTATAACTTTTTCCAAGCTCTTACCCGAGCTCAGGCTTAGCCGTCATGCTTACCTTGCCGCCCTTACCTGAGCCTAGCCGCTTACTAATTGGCTACCTGCTCCCGCTAGGGCCTAACATCATTTTTGCTCACTAATCAGCTACCGTTCGTGGTTGACATGGCGCCCACTTCCTTGCTCCCAGCTGGCAGCGATGACCTCTACTGTTTTGTTGAATTGCTCAATAAACATTCCAAACATTTCTGTGTGTTGCTCATTCTTCCCGTGAATAGTAGCCTTTACGGCTCTGTTCGGGGGGGAATGAGAAACCACACACCGTCTCGGGCCGGTCTATATTTGGTCTTTAGAGATTCCCGCTCAATTTCGGGGCACGCCCCGTAGACCGGCCCAGACCGAATCAGATTCGATCCGCGGCTATTTAAGGAGAGAGACCGCTCAGGTCGGTCTCTGCTCTTTTTTCGAAAACCTCCCTCCCATGACCACCTTCCTTATTGTTTCCACAGAAGCCGGGGGATTATGTTCCGGAGCTTTCCATTCTCCAGCCTCCGGAGCTTTAAGATCCACTACCCCACCCTAGACCTTCTTTCCCCGCCTTCTACCCATCCTCTATCCTTTTAACGTTTTAAACTTTCAATTTTAATTAATTCCACAAATCCTTTAGCCTGAGTTCCTGCATGCGGAGAGCCTCGTTACTTGGCCGTTGTCCCCCCCCCGGCTCTCCCGTATGCATATCTGATAATGGATTTGTGTCTACAAGTAAATTGGTCTGAGTTCCTGCATGCTCCGTTGATCGAACCTGCCTAGAGAGATGGACATCTGGCCCGCCGGCCACCCGAGATGACTCCATGCAGGTGCATTGCATATCTTTCCAATTTGCTTGTATTTTCTTAGTCATCGTTAAACCAAGTAATTGTTAAATCAAGTAATACTGGTGCTTATCCACTCATAGTAACCATAGTATTTGGAATTATTTTCCTGCTTCCACACTCTTACCCGAGCACCAGGCCTTGCCTGTTCATCCCTACCTCACGCGCTCAGCCGAGCGCCGGGCCTCGCCCGTCTTATCTACCTCACGCTCTCAGCCGAGCGCCGGGCCTCGCCCGTCATACCTACCTCACGCGCTCAGCCGAGCACCGGGCCACGCCCGTCATACCTACCTCACGCGCTCAGCCGAGCACCGGGCCTCGCCCGTCATACCTACCTCACGCTCTCAGCCGAGAGCCGGGCCACGCCCGCCATACCTACCTCATGCTCTTAGCCGAGCGCCGGGCCACGCCCGTTATACCTACCTCTCGCTCTCAGCCGAGCGCCGGGCTTCGCCCGTCATCCCTACCTCACGCTCTAAAGCCGAGCGCCGGGCCTCGCCCATTATACCTACCTCAATGCTCTTACCTGAGCACCGGGCCTCGCCCTTCATTCCTACTTTCTACAACCTTACTAGCGTGAGAGGCCTACCCGTCACGCCTACCACCTCGCTATTACCCGAGCTTCAGACCTCGCTCGCTATAACCTTCTCCAAGCTCTTACCCGAGCTCAGGCTTAGCCGTCATGCTTACCTTGCCGCCCTTACCCGAGCCTAGCCGCTTACTAATTGGCTACCTGCTCCCACTAGGGCCTAACATCAATTTTTGCTCACTAATCAGCTACCGTTCGTGGTTGACATGGCGCCCACTTCCTTGCTCCCAGCTGGCAGCGGTGACCCCTACTGTTTTGTTGAATTGCTCAATAAACATTCCAAACATTTCTGTGTGTTGCTCATTCTTCCCGTGAACCTAATATGAGACATCTAAGTCCCAGTGGCTCGGCCTCCTCCCTAAACTGATGAATGTCAGTCAAACTATGGTAAAAGCAATATATGGTAATGTGTTCAACTGTTCAACTCTACATTTCAAAGTTCCACCTTAGGCAACTGATTGTCCCACGAGCTGTAAAAAAGGGCCCACATTAGGGCAAACCACCCTAATTATTCTGATCACGTTATTACATTTTACAAGCCAGGTCTTAAAAACTAAATTATTTTTAAAACGTTCTTTTCTGAGCGGTTCAGGCAGGCCTATGTTTAACGTTTTCGTTCTCAGAACCGTTGTGCCACCAAAATATCAGTCCTGAACCGGTTCGGAATGCAACATTTCTGTGCGTTCTTAAAGTTCCTTATATTGTGCAATGTTAGGTTTAGATATAGTTCATAGAGAATATATTTGTTGGATTTCAGTGCAACTGTATTAACATGAAAACCGGGTTTAAAACGCTATTATGTTCAATTCCTCGTTTGTCCACAAGATGGAGCCCCAGATGCATGGGGCTTAATGACTGACAGTGAAAGTGGACAGAAATTGTCTCCCAGACATAGGATATGTTGAAATATATAGAGAATGAAAAAAAAACACAGTTTTTAATCGGTTTTGTGGATTTCATAATGTTCCGTTTCTGTTCCGGAACAGTTGAAGAAATATTTTTTCGTTTCTGTTTCCGCTGCTTGTAGAATTCTGTAAAATTCTGTTGGTTTCCAGTTTTCGTTTTCGTTCCTTGAACCGGTTTGGAGCCCTGATCGTGACAACACTGTTTATCAGCCATTGTATTTTGTGTAGAGCTCTGTGAATGGAGAGGTTTTGGAAAGCACATCCTTCCCTCAACGACACAAACATGGTGTGAACGGCAGCTTGTCTGTGGCATCCTTCCGAGACAGAACATTAGCCTTTGACATGTGATGCGGTGAAACGGCTGTGCAACAAAGACGCCGGCCTCTCTGACGGGCCTCGACACGGACAGTAAAAACAAATGTACAACAAAAAAAAAAAGAAAAGTTGCCTCCGCTGATGAGGTAGTAAAACACTGCAGGTTCATTAACCCAGAGTGGCCTTTTCCAGTGGAGCCCTGCGTCCTCGCTGCTTATCAGACAAAAAAATGCTACATCTCTGTTTCTAACTCCCTGGAGCTTAACGCAGTAAAACCAGAGTACAAAATGCTGCTGCAGGACATCTCATCGGTGTGAACAAATAACAGCCACATCTACCCAGTAGAGGGGTGTAATAGAAATGATCAAGAACAAATGGGATTTCCACTCATTGTCACGTACACACCTATGCATTATGTAACTAGTTAAAATAGGAAGCACACTGGTTGAACGGGTCTCAAGAGGGACCGAAACAGCTAGGGTCTGTCAGGATGTGCTGCAGGGGTGTAAATAACATCGATTTTGTATCGATATATCGATACAACAGCTGTCGATACAATGTATCGATACAAGGGTATCGATTTTTTTCTCGTCTATTTTTATCAATTTGCTCCTGGACGTAATTCCACTCCCGTTCTGCGGGTGGCGCTAAACCTATTTGCCGCCGTCCTCGCTTCCTTAACACACACACAAACACAAACACGGCGTGTGTGCCATGGCCATAGACTGTATGTGTTTATACACAGTCTAAAATATATAACGATATTACAGCTGTCATTGATTTATTTTAAATTTGAAACTTTGCCTAGCCTGTTGGGTTAAAACATAATAATACAAATAATCAAATCGCATCGACAGCATATCAAATTGTATCGTGGTGAATTCTTCAGTATCGAAAAAAATTGAATCGTTGTGTCAGAAAATTGATACTGAATCGAATCGCCATGATGGATGTGATTTACACCCCTAATGTGCTGTCTGGAAATGCCCACGTTTCACAGAAACGTGCTATCTAATATAGAGAAGTGATAGTACATGTTCGGCATTCTGGGGGGAAATCCCTATGTTCCGAAATCCCTGTGTTCCCAAATCCCTATGTTCCCAAATCACGATTAAATCGCTATTTTATGAAAAATGATGGCTCATTTAGGTGTTAGGATTAGGGTAGGGGTTAGGGGACCCTAAGGGGTTAGGGTTAGGGAAAGGGTTAGGGTAGGGGAAGTTACAGGTCATTTAGGGATAAGGGTAGGGGTTAGGGTTGAGGTAAGGGTTAGGATTAGGGGGTTAACCCCCAAAACCCATAATTTGCCTCAAAATAGGGATTTTGGAACATAGGGATTTCGTAACGTAGGTATTTCGTAACATAGGGGTTAAACCGATTCTGGAGACCGGAAATAGTGAATATGATTTTATAATACAATACATTTTGGAAAATCTTGTACAGCAGGAGGTCTGCCGGCGGTGGTGGAGGGGAGGTGACCGGGGGGTGGGGGCACGTTGCGGCAGTGGGTGGGTAATGTCGTTGCGTGATTGACAGGTCCATTCTGCAGCCAAACAGAGTGACAGCCTGGATGGTTGACCGTGGCAACCGCGGGGAAATGAGGGGGGAATTACAATGGCTGGCACCGCGTCACCTCCTGAGGAGGCGACGCCAAACACAATCACGTTCAACCGGAGCGCTGTCACCCGCACACAGACACTCCATCGCAAAGATGCACGCAATGCATCAGAAGGGAGCGCGCGCGCACTCTCAGACGGCGTCGCAATTTGCATTCCTGATATGGGGGAACAAATCACAAATGCGTGCGCTGCGCTCTGTCGCGCACAACGCATGCGTGCATTCTCAGTGCTTGCCTGCAAACTTACACACATGCACACACACAAACACACAAACACACACTCATCCATATTGCATGGAGGGGTTGTGATGTATATCACTTGCAAACTATTTGTAGTAGATACAACCTGCTAGCAAGAACACATTGCATAGCACAGTGAGGCACATTTTAACATTGAATGCATTGACACTGAGCTGACATTATAAACTGGTTGTGTCAACAGTCAATTTTAGAATTTTAAATTGAACCCAGAGAAAGACACAAAGGAGAGGGGAACAAACCCCTTTATTTACAGAATAGAGAAAGCAACGTTGACTCACTGTGAGACAAACAGTTAACATAATAATTCACGTTATGAACAATCCATAGGCTCCACGGGAGTACTCAGCTCGTCCTGGTTCGGTGGGTCAGGATCGGGTGCCGGTGGAGACTCCTGGATGACGCGCTGGACACGGAAAGAACAAAGCCTGATTAATCCAATGTCAAGGGCGTAAATGGATAGATTTGATCTCATCGATTAATTGGCGTGTGACATGCTCAGTCAGACAGGTTACCTGATCTGAGGCAATGGGGCTGCGTCCATCCGGGGTCGGGCGTGTCCTTAAGTAGAGGCGGACTGTCGATTGCTGACGAGGAGCAGCTGGCGGCGCTGGAGGCTCCGCAGACGATGTTGGTTGAAGAGTCTCCGATGTGCGGTCAGCGGACGATGTGCGCATTTTGGCCAGCCTCTCCCACTGACTTGCAACAGGTTGAATTTATGTATGTATGTATGTATCTCTGTATTGTCAGACAAAAATATCACAATGCTGAATACGCAGTATAGAGAAATGTGTTTTCTCTATACTGCGTGTCCACCAAACCGTCCTGTCCCAGAATCTCCTCCATAAACTGCAACCGGTCCAGGCCATAAACTGCAACCTTTAGCCACCCGGCACCCAAAGTCCCTTCCACCATTAGAAATTCAGATCCCGTCGACTCCTGCCTCGAACCCCATCTTTTCCGTCAAGCCCGCGCTTGAAACAATTGTTCTAGTTTTAAATCAAGCTTGTTTTTACCTACCATTTAATCTTATCCAGATATGGGCAGAGTAGCCATAAAAATTACTTAAGTAAAAGTGTTGTTACCTCAGCAAAATATTACTCAAGTAAAAGTCAAAAGTAGTCATCCAAATAGTTACTCAAGTAAAAGTGAAAAAGTACTCCACAAAAAAGTTACTTAGTGAAAGTACTGAGTAACTTTCAGTAAAAAAATTTAATACATTAGAGCAAATTCTCTTTTCATTGAATGCCCCTCATTGATTCCCAGAAATCAGACTGCTTTTCATATCCTCATGGAAGGAGTAATTTGTGTTTGTGTGTAATATTAGAGAGAGAAAGAGCCCGAGAGAGAGACCGAGAGTGAAAGATACAGAGAGAGAAAATGCCCGAGAGAGCGTCCGAGAGCCCAACATTTCCCAACGGGTGTCGCTAAAGGCCAAGTTAATGTAACTGGTACTTATTACTGACATTTCAGTGAAAAGTAGTTATTTTTCACCCCAAATTTACTTGAGTAAAAGTAAAACGTTTGTGGAAAATGTACTCCAAAAGTAAAAAAGTACACCAAGGAATTGTAACAGAGTAAATGTAATGCGTTACTGCCCCTCTCTGATCTTATCTGTGCAGCTTTCTTGAGGATATCGAAGGGCGCTACATACAGCCCCATACGCTCACGTGCCTGTGGCTTCCTATCACGGCGCAAGCAGCTGCGAGATCGATTCCCATCTTTTCTTTCCTCGTCCGCAAAGAAAAAAGTCTGCGGGGCGATCGCGCATCTTCCGGAGACGGAGCCATGGCGAGAAGAAGAGGCATTGACCGATGTAAACAGTTAAAATGGCCGCCTTTGGGGTTCGCTGGCCGCCGGATGTCATGTCATAGCCAGACACATCCCTTTACATACTGATTTTTTATTAGAATTTTATAATAATGTTTTAATTAGGTACAAAAACAAAATAAAATAACTACATGTAAATGCTGAAAATAGTATAAGGATTAAAACGACATAAAACTATGAACATATACATTTATATATATATATATAATATATATATATATATATGCTATTTTGATATAAAATAATCCATAATGTGATTTTTTTTTTCATATCACGCAGCCCTAGGCAACTCCCCACTTTTTTTAACACTAAGCCTGTCAATAAAAATGTAAACTGCCGCCTGTGTCCAAATAATAATAATGATATTTTTAAAAACTTGGTTTCTATACAGCAGTGTCGTGTTCAAGTCAAGCAAATGCTGAAAAGAGTGCTCATTCGGTGCCTGTAGATTTCAGTCTTCTGGCAGACACTATTACTATTATTATGTTTGGAATGACCCGAAAATGAGTAATAGTAAGCATGCTGCAGTTAGGTTATTGCTCATTGCTAGCTGCCATCTGCGACGGAAAAAGAAACATAGAAAGACAGAAATGACAGAAAAGGAGATATGTACGTTCGCACAACTGTCTGTCGAACCCAGAATTCAAATCAGCAAGCTTCCAGCACGGTGGTGCAGTGGTAAGCATTGCTGCCTCACAGCTAGAAGCTCTTGGGTTCTAATCCCAACTTGGGTCCATTCTGTGTGGAATTCCCCATGTCTGCATGGGTTTCCTCCGGGCACTCTGGTTTCCCCCACCACCCAAAAACATGTTCTAGTTAACCTGCTTCATTCTGTGACCCTGGCCAAGGCTCTGGCTCAGAATCTGGAGTTGGCCCCCGGGCGCTGCACACACGGCTGCCCACCGCTCCTCAGGGATGGGTTAAAATTCAGAGGATGAATTTCACTGTACTTGTTCATGTGTGTGTGATGAAATAAAGAACCTTTACTTGACCTTTTTACCTTCTGGTTTTCAATCCACCGTTCGCTGGAACAGCCCAAGCAATCTAGCCCTAAATTCATCTGTTGAGTATCATTGATTAAGATATTCAATTGTTGAAACCAGCGCGTGAAAACAAAATTCTTTTAAAAAAGGTCCGTTCCGAACAGTTCAGGCAGGCCTTTGTTTAAGGTTTACATTCTTGGAACCGTTGGTTCGGAACGCAAAAAATATTTTCGCGTTCTTAAAGTTCCTTATATTGTGCAATGTTAAGTTCAGATATAGTTTATACAGAATATATTTGGTGGACTTTCAAACTTCAGTGCAACTGTACTAACGTGAAAACCGGCTTTAAAAACCCTTTGGTTTGCTTCCTCGTCTATCCACAAGATGGAGCCCCAGATGCATGGAGCTTGATAACTGACAGTGAAAGTTGGAAATTGTCTTGAAACTGGAAATTGTCTCCCAGACACAGGAAATGTTCAAATACATAGAGAACAGAGAAAAAAAAAACATTTTTAACCGGTTTTGTGGATTTCATAATGTTACGTTTCTGTTCCGGAACATTTGAAGAAATCTTTTTTCGTTTCCGTTTCCGCTCCTTGTAAAATTCAGTAAATTTCTGTTCATTTTCGGTTTTCGTTTTCGTTCCTTGAACCGGTTTGGAACGCCGGTTGCAACTCTGTATGCACTAATCAGAATCCGTACGTTAGTGGAGAAATTGAAATTGAATTGAAAGACAATGTCTTACCTGTGAGAAGCATCCAACGGACAGGACAGGAGAGGACAGCGACGACGTGGACGGAGCACAGAAGCATCAGCATGAGGAGGGAAAACAGAGACGTCGGTCAAAAATACATCAAATACTCATCCCTGCATGAAGCCGACAGTACACCGAGCGGGGTTTTTGATGGATTGACTGATTCACCCCTTCACCCCTCTTCCCTCTTTCAAATCTAGACATTAGTCTACGCAACAACAGTCCTGTTATTTGGAGAGAAGGAGAAATAATCAGACAACTTCTTCAGGTGCTCGTATTCAAAAGGTTATTAAAAAGGATTCATTACAATTCCTATATCATTTTTAAGATTATATATCTGGTACTCAAACAATTGTGTTGTTCCGGGGCGAAGGCTGAGTCTTTCTAAGTCTATCCCATATATTCAGAAAGACCGAGAGAGGGAGAGAGGGGGAGAATTAGTGGGAGAGATGGGGAGAGATGGGTGAGACATGAGGGAAGAAGGCAAGACATATACATGATGTAAAGCGCACGTTCTCTCCAGGAGAGAACGCTACCAAACGTGGACAACACAAAGTCGACCAGAGCATGTGTACTGTACATGTGCATTAAAGCAGGCCTTCAGGTAATAAAAGTAGTTGGTACTCTGTAAGTAATCTGTACTCTGAATCATTTTGAATTCTTTCACCTCTGACAGACGCACTTAACAGGGCTTTGCCCATAAGGACCACCAGACTTAAAAACTGTTTCTTTACCCATGCAGTGATGTTGTTGAACTTTCTGGATCCACCAGGGGGAATCGTAAACAGTAAATTTTGCAGTGTTAAATGTGCAGTGTCAAAGTTCATTGACTCTTTCAGAGTTATTACAACAACGGAGGGAGTTGATTATTTACTATTGTTGGTGTTAATTTGCAGAGTTACAAGGCACTGTGTAAATTAGACTCTACAAAGCCTCGCCCAAAGCCCACCCACCTCGTCCTCTCTCAAACTTTAAAGGCCGCCATTTTCATTGCATCATGAATCATGCGGTACCCAACCCTTGGTGTGGAGGTTTGGCTCAGACCCCAGGGGTTTGGGTCGCAGCGGCGCTGCCAACTCGCCGTGTCGCAGGCCCTCGCGGCCTTTGTACGCTCTGATGCAGAAGCCCGTCCCTTCACGGACGTGCCGGCGGTGTTGTACAGTGTTAGCCAGTGTTACTCAATTTCAAATTCATTTTAATAGGAGTTAAACACTATGGAAAGAGTCAATTTAACACCAAATCTGATAAGGACCAAATACACTCAGACAGTGTTAAATTTAACTCTTGTAGTGTTGATTTAACACTGTGAAATTTACTGTGTAAAATGAATAAACACTCTTGCAACATATGTCTCCTTGGACTGAATACTCCACGGAACATGTAACCATTTGAGAACTTGTGCCCTGTAGTAAGGCACGTTTCTACCCTATATTCCGAAAAGTTTTGGTGTGTTTTGTCACAGTAGTCGTTAAGAGTGGGGTTGGGGTTAACCTCTAATCCTAACCCGTACCCTAACCCCTTCCATTACCCCTACCCTACACGACCCGTAACTTTTCAGAACATAGGGATTTCAGAACATATGGTGTTCACCATAAGGCACACACAACATGGCCTTCATTCTTTGTTTACCGTTAGCATCCACCGCTGCATTTTCAGTGGGTGATAACTATGCTCCGATTGGTGGGGCGATTTGTCTTAACGGCGGGTGGGTGGTAGATTTGAGGCTCAGCATCCTTAATCCTGATTGCTCCAGTCCGAGATACCCCGTGAACAGTGTGTGAACAGAATGAGTCGATTGTTCTGGCTTGCCAGGCTAGATGCGGCCAAGCCACATCCAGATACTGCCTCCAGGGGCCCTGCTAGTAATTTCAGTTTGGCAGTAACGTCAGTAAACGAGCAAGCCAGAACCAACTAATGGTCCATGCATCGCACGCGACTAGAACGAGCATTGGGTCTGGTCTTGAGCATATCAAAAAAGGGTGTAGCGTATGGTGGAGAGAGAGGGGGGGGCATTCAGAAGCACTCAGAGATTCCAAACGTGCGCCGTAGAGGTTAAAAAAAGTACTTTTAGTGGTAGCAGTATGTGAGGCAACCCATTATCAATGCAAGTGCTCCAGTAACGCGATTGCGATTGACCCATAGACATGTGCGAACATGCCAACGACATTTCTCAGCAACCCCTGCGACTTGGAAGTCTGGTCACGTGACCGCGGTAAATCTGCCCAGCGATCTATCGATAAGTTATGTATAGGCTACAGAAATGCACCAACACCTAATCGATGCTTCCGTGTGTCGTATCCAATCCAAGCACAGTAGGCGACATAGACATTGACGATGGCTCTGTCTCACCAAGCTAATCCATCAAGGGATTGTGTGTCATCCACAGAGCTTGGAAATTAAATTATTTTTTTTAAAACGTTCTGTTACGAACGGTTCAGGAGCCTATGTTTTCATTTGCGGA
>OMKY01106411.1:0-12341 GCA_900302395.1 Bregmaceros cantori | reverse complement strand
GAGAGAGAGAGAGAGAGAGAGAGAGAACGAGAGAGAGAATAGAGACAGAGAGAGAGAGAGAGAGAGAGAGAGAGAGAGAGAGAGAGAGAGAGAGAGAGAGAGAGAGAGAAGGAGAGAGAGAGAGAGAGAGAGAGAGAGAGAGAGAGAGAGAGAGAGAGAGAGAGAGAGAGAGAGAGAGAGAGAGAGGGAGAGAGAGAGAGGGGGAGAGAGGGAGAGAGGGAGAGGGAGAGAGAGAGAGAGAGAGAGAGAGAGGGAGAGAGAGAGAGAGGGAGAGAGAGAGGGAAAGAGAGGGGGCGATTGTAGGGGGAGGAGAGGAAAGGACATCTGACAGATTGGTAGCTCTCAGAGAGCAGAGAAGTGTCGGAGACCACCAAGAAATGGCAAGAAGGAGGGAGATGATGAGATTAGTGTTTAGTCTGAGTGTGTGTGTGTGTCTGTGTGTGTGTCTGTGTGTGTGTCTGTGTGTGTGTGTGTGTGTGTCTGTCTGTCTGTGTGTGTGTCTGTGTGTGTGTCTGTGTCGGGGCGTGTGAGATTTTGACGATGCAGCAGATTTGGTGTCCCTTGAGAAACATTCTACAGAGAACAAAAGAGAACGTGCACATGTGCATGTAGGTTGACACACACCTAAGGGCATCAAAAAAGACAGTAATGGGCTTTCCTTGCATTCCAGAATAGTGTGTTCACTCATACTTCAAAATAGGGTGTTTATGCTTTTTTGAGAAAATGTGGAGAACGAGCTCAACACAGAGAGATACCAAGGAATCGGAGTAGTCTTCCATGCAGGGTGCAGCTTATTGTAGCGGTAGCTGTTTTTAATGCCATTTGGTCATTCGTATTTGAGACGGATTTAACCTGCATGCTTTATTAGACAAGATTGGAATCAGTGTGGAGGATGGGAAGCAGATGCTGTCACTAGGGGCAACAGAACCCACGACTCTCCACGCCATTGGGAAATATGTGATTTAGAGAAAAGATTTTGTTGAGGAAAATTAACTTCCCTACAGCTACTAAGATACTGCTGGAAGAATAATATGTACTGGAACACTCACTATTTGCATCACACTGGCGATTACTGAATATATTTCTTGCAATGTTTATGGTCTGGGAAATGTATTTATACATATTAAATGATGTATACCATCTTTTTAACAGAATATATACTGTATATGTGATTCTATATGTCTATGTGTGTGTGAGACATTTCATAGTATTCCCTAAAATGACCACAGAGCTTAGTCAAGTCAAGTAAATAGTGTCAACATTGGGTCAACTTTTTGAGAGCACCAGTCATCTACTGTCAAGTGGTTATAGATTTGTGCTGCCCAGTAGCTCAGTTGGTTAGGCAGAGTGCTGGAAAGCACGCATATGCCTCAATGGCGCGGTGAGTCGGTGGTTCGAATCTCGCCACCAACGTATTTCCCGCATGTCTACCCCCCCATCTTCACCTGTTTCCGCTAACCTTAATAAATAAAGCTTGGAAAAAACAGCCTGAATAGGCTGGAAAAAACATTTATAGATTTGAAGGTCCACCTAATATCTAATCATAACAACATGAAGAAGAGGATCTCTTAGTTTCATTAAAAATAATTGTGTTGAAAAAAAGATTAGATGCTTTCTGGTGGAGTTGGCAATAAGCGTGTTTTTTGTAAGAGGTCTAAAGGAAACCAAGGCACTCCAGAGGGTATAAGAACAGAAATCATTTTGTAGCCTGAAACGCACAACAACAGCAGCAGACCGGAGTCACAGACACCACTTTGTGCGCGCCCTCCCCCGGGACGCGTGGAGTGTACCGAGTCGCTTATGTGTCACCGTGAAGATGTCTCGGGACGTCCGAACTAGTGTCCTACCGAGACACGTGTCAAGGGATTAGCGCTGGAGGAGACGAGAAGCGGTGTGTGTGTGTGCATGTTTGTAACTGTGTGTGTGTGTGTGTGTGTGTGAGTGTGTGTGAGTGAGACAGTGTGCATGTTTGTAACTGTGTGTGTGTGTGTGTGTGTGAGACAGTGTGCATGTTTGTAACTGTGTGTGTGGATGGACAGAGGGGGGTTTGAGACTTCAAGGTGAGTTTCAATCAATAATGCCTTTGTGTTGACAACATTGTACAGTATGTGGACACTATCGGTGTCGAGGGAAGTGTGTGAGTGTCTGTGTGTCTGTGTGTGTGTGTCTGTGAATGTGTTTGTGTCTCTGTGTGTGTGTGTGTGTGTGTAAAGATGGTGCTCTATTTTTGAGTGAATCTAGACATCACTCCCGCAACATTGATTATTTCACTTCATTATAATCTCAAATGAGCTCATCGGCTCAATTGAACTCTTAGCGATGGATGAGGTCGATCCCCAGAGGGAGCTGTCGTTGCTTTTCTACAGAAGATGTGAGACGTTAGCGCGTGTCACGTCGTCACGCAGCCTCTCTTGTTTGTCCGTGCCATGCAATGATCATCGAAATGCTATGTCACGTCTGAGTGTAATTACAGATCTATCCACTGGGTGGTGCGGTTTACATTGGGGTCTCTGCAGATTTTGCTACTCTTGAGGCGCGTATCATCTGACAAGCAGCCGTTCTGTTTCGGTACAAATCTAAAGGCACTGTCCTTCCATCGAGCTGAACGAGGGTCAGTTGTGGGTCAAGTAGGGTTAGTTAGGTGAGTTGACCAAAGTCAAATTCCTCAACTGGCTAATGACAAATAGAAGTGACTCTGGAACCTTGATCTAAATTTACCCCACAAAGCTGACTGGGAGTGAACTGTAGACACTTCACTGCCATTTTGGGAAGCAACAGCCAAATAGGGAAGCGTTTTTTTGTTGTGAATTCTGGAAAAATGGTGATTATAACGAGGTTCCCTGATATCTGGATGCAGGCCCCGTGTCTGACTCGCTGCGTGTTTCAAACGACTGCACTGTTGTGTGTCTCCCGCGCATGTCTGTGTGCATGAGTGTGCACGTGTGCCTGTGCTGTGCAGCGTCGACCAGAGAAAACTTGTCAGAACTCTTTTCCTCCGTGGCGTGAGCCGGCTCTTGGACCCGCATCAGTCATTAGGACAGTGGTGGTGGTTCTATGGTTTTATCTGTTGTGTTGCTATGGAAACATGGGGTGTCCGTACGGGGCAATGGTGAGGCACGTGTTCTGCCCAGAACTCCAACAAAGCCCGGCTACAGCTCTTTGACGAGGCTGACAAGAAGGTAGCACCAGCCCCCAACATATAATAACAACATCTTGTAGTCAGGCTGGGAAGTAACTAAAATGTATCCGATTAAACAATTTGTAACTGTAGTCCCTTACAATGTTAAATGTGTTATACGTTATTACATGGATGTTCACATTCATTCCTGCCTGGATTTAACATTTAAATTAGGGCACTGTTGTAACACAAAGTGATCGGTCAGTTAGTTAGTTGAAAAATAAAAACAATAACATGGTATTAATTATTCAATAATTATTTGTTATTTTCTTCAATATTTTTCAATGCAACTGATTGTGTTAATGATGTGTTTGGTATTTAAAGTGTTAATTGTTACTTAACTTACTTACCCTCAACATTAGCACATATTAATGTCCAGGCAGGAATGACTGTCAGCTTGTGTGTACTACATTGATCAAGTACAATTCCAATGAAGAGTACATACTTTTTAAAAAGTTCTGTAATCTGATTATTGCCTGAGTTGGTAGGAATTACTTGCACATTACTTTTAGAAAAAAAAGATCTGCTGTAAATTGCAACAAGTCATAACATAGACTGGAAGCACGCTGCCGAATCCACCATAGGAACAGATCTAGTCACCAACACATCAGCTGATGGACTCAGGAGCTAATTAGGGTCGGTTGGCTTGGGAAACAGTTGGAACAAATATGTGTTATGGATTTTTACTCCAGAAGAATAAGTACTTTAAATAAGACTGGTTGTGTGTGTGTGGCATCGTTATCCAGAAAAAAATATAAAGTCCTGAGTCTCCCACCAGAACTACTCGTCTAAGCAGTGCAACAATTTTCAGATCAGTGAGTTTAGCCCTTTTCAGTGCCACTGAATATTTGAATGGAGATATTTGTAAACACATCCATCAGTGCAAAGATATTGGCATCAACATGCTTGGCACTAAAAGGGTTAATGATGTCTTCCTCTGAAATATATTGAACTAACGGTTTTCATATGAAACACAGTACATCTCCATAGCTTCAGCACAGATTGGGCAAGGCTTGGGTTGGACAGAACGTCCTCTCCCTCCTCCTTCACCTTGAATTAAGATGCCGAATCTCTGAAGGACCTTTTCTATTTTTTGGACATTTGAATAGAATAGATTTGTGCTGTTCACTCAGCCTGAGTACACAGTAAATGATGCAGTGTCAAATCAACACTTAAAGAGTTAAATTTAACATTGTGTCCGAGTGTATTTGGTCCTTATCAGATTTGGTGTTAAATTAATTCTTTCCGAAGGGTTAAACGTCGACCTGAGACAGTGGGTGTCCGTATGCCACAGGGATAGACGGGCGTCTGCATCTCAGCGGACACAGGCCGCGAGGGCCTGCAACACGCCGAGTCGGCCTCAGCGCCACTGCGTCCCAAACCCCTGGGATCCAAGGCGAAACTCAGTCCGCGCCAAGGGTCGGGTGCCGCATGATTCACGATGCAATGAAAATGACGGTCTTTAAAATTTGAGAGAGGATCAGGTGGGCGGGGCACTACAGTCTAATTGACATGGTGCCTTTTAACTCTGCAAATTAACACCGACACTAGTAAATATTAAACTCCCTCCATTGTTGTAATAACTCTGACAGAGTCAATGAACTTTGACACTGCATATTCAACACTGCAGAATTTACTGTGTAGTTTGGTCATCTTTGTTGATTTGTTGTGAGTATTTGCCATAACTTAGTTGGAGCATGAGCACAGCAGAACACAGAGCTTTTGTGTTACAGGCGTACACCTTTGCTGTACACCCGTACCGTTACAAGCCTACGTCAACAACAGACACAACAAATGCCATCACAAATGCTCCCCACATGGGCATATTCACCAAATGACTCAAGGTGCGTAAATAGCATAATTATTCCCTTTAAAAAAAAGGTGTTGTCATATTCTCAAGGTCAGTAGTGGCTTGGCCCGAAACTGCTAGTAGAAGATATAGAGAATATCCCATTGTGAGTGAATGTTGCTAACATGTGACCATGCCCGCTGATGTGATCACATTAGCTCATGCTAATGTAGAAAATTGCTTTTCGCCGTCTTTAGCACGTCTGCAATTCTTCTACAGAGCATCACAAGGCCTCCACGCGGGTGTGTGGGTCATGTGACCCAGCCTGTGTGGTCATGTGACCGCTGGTGTCGCGTTGATCATTGGAAATCTTAGTCCACCGTCTCGAGTGCTGCAGGGTCTCTTGACTCGCCCGTTGGCGCCGTGGCGTGCCCTCCCTCCTCCCCCTCTCTACCCTGGTCCTCCTGTCCCGTGATTGGATGATGCTGGTGCGATCCCTCCCAACGCGTGACTCTCACAGTCAGTGACGGTCGTAGGCGGTGGCGGCAGTGGCTGTGGGCCCCGCCCCTCGTGACGTGGCGCTGTAGTAATATGGCGAGCCTGCAGGAGAGTTATCAGAGTTAACTTCATCTCAAAGATTTGGAAAGGACCTCAGCACTCGCTGAGTGCAAAATAGAGGACGGAAGATTGTGTGGGAGAAAGAGAGATAGGTAGATGCAGGGGAGAGAGGGGGTGGGCGAGAGAGAAAAGGAAGGAGGTACAGGTGAGGGGAGAGATGGAGATATAGAGAATGAGGCCTGACCTACAGAAGGCGGATATTTTTTAAACCACACATATTTGTATCCGATTGGACCTCTCTACCACACCAATCTGGGAGCTTGGGAAACTCAAACCGGATAAATCTGAAACAGCAAAAACAAGCGTAAAAATAAAAAATATCCGGTTAAGTGGATTCGTGTGGTTAAACTTTTACGGATCGATGACGTCAAACCATTGTTTGCGCACTGATCAGAGCGAGAACCACAACAACAATGGTGGACCTACGGGACATACAGGGACTTCTTAGCATTTTCTCAGCGCTTTTGGGGCTAATTGCGCCACTGCACATCACTATTTTATATAATTACGTCCAGAATAGGATCAGTTCACAGAGGATCCTCTTATCTGCTTGAAAGTTCATCAGAAGCAGAGGTTTTAGCTTCCTCGCTGTTACGTTTCATCGGCCAATCAGGTGGCTTGGTTCGTGAATATATTACTGGGCGATATCCGATCAGATGGATATAGAAGTCCACGTGTAGTCGTGGATATTTTTGAGAACTGCACGTGTGGTCAGAGATATTTATTTAGACGGGGTACGAAAAATATCCTGATAAATAAATGTCTGTGTACGCGTAGTTCAGGCCTAAAATCACCTACTGTTGAAACATTATCTTCTTCGTGTGTGTGTGTGTGTGTGTGTGTGCTCTTGTATTTGTATGTGGGTATGGTTGGTGGGTATGGGTTGGGGTCAAGTGTTCCTTTCCTTTTACACTCGTTGTTTTGCTTTGTTATGTTGCTGTAAAGCACTTTGAACTGCCCTGCATGAAAAGCGCTATATAAATAAAGTTTGATTTTATTTGATTTCCACATTAAACCGTACAGCCAGTCGGTGTTTTCTTATATTTCCTCTTCCAAAGGGGCGAGGTTCTTCTGAAGTGCAGTGAGATGTCCAAACCAGCTCCACAATTTTACATTGAGCTACAAGTTCCCCTTTTCTTGTCAGGAACAGAAAGGGTGAGCTGCCTCACGAGTAACAGGATTAGAATCACTCAGAAAAAGCATAGGCGGCTTAACTCCTGGCTTAACAAGATTGCTGCTGTCTGCTGTGGAAACACCTTTTACTGAATTTCCAACACAGATCCTACCTTCAGTGTCTGAGTCTGGCTCTGGGTTCATGTTTTCCTTTTAGGGGAGTGGCTGTAGCTTGGCAGAGCAGCTGTTTCAATGACCTCTCTCTCTCTTCTTCAGCTTGTCCCGCTGTAGGACGTTGCCTCTTGAACCTTCCTGTGAAACAGCTCTCTGTCTTCTGCTATTCTGCCAGCTTCTGTTGTTGTCGTCCCCAACCAGTCCTGTATGTCTTGCTCCCATCTTCTTGTTGGTCTTCCTCTTCCTCTTTTACCCTCCATCTTTGTTTCCAGAATGTGTTTTTCAAGTGACTCATGGCGTTTGATATGCCCAAAATATTGCAGTTTTAATTTTTTCACAGTCTGCAGTAGTACTGGTGATGCAACTCCCATTCTTGTCAATACCTCGCCATTTGATATCTTATCAATCCACAATATTCTCAGAATCCTTCTGTAGCATTTCATTTCGAAGGCGGTGATCTTTTTGCTGTCATTACTGTTGATGGTCCACGCCTCACAACCGTTAGTTGCAATTGGAAATATTGTACTTTTTAGATTTCTAATTTTTGTGTCTATACACTGTCCTTTCCAGAAAAAAACATTTGTTTATCCTCCAAAAAAGATGAAATAGAGATTTTAGAATTGTAGTTTTTCCTCTTCGGTATTGCAGATTTTCTCTGTCACTGTGTGGAACTTTCATTAAAAGAAGGGGGCGCATGTTGGCCGAGCGGGTAGAGAGCGCGCCCCCCAGACCACAGGTCGAACTGTGCCGTGGGTTCGCAGAAAAGTGGGCTTTTCTGCAATGTCTCCCCCCCGACTCTTCATCCCGGCTTCCGATTTAATCCTGTCGCTGTCTCAAACTCAAACTTTATTTGTATAGCACTTTTCATGCAGAGCAACACAAAGTGCTTTACAGAGACAGAAACATTGAACAGAACATCCCCACAGCCTCCCAAATCAAACACACTCGCACACACACACACACACACAGCCACACATGGAAACAAATACAGTGGGCTGATGTAGCGATGACATCCTAGTTATAAGCTAGATCAAAGAGATGTGTCTTGAGCTTTTTCTTAAAAACATTGACAGTCTCCACGGCCCTGAGGGCCTCCGGAAGACCATTCCATAGCCGAGGGCCATCTCAATAAAAAGAATTAAAAATGGAGCTTGCGCCCAAAAAATAAATAAATAAATAAAGATAAAAATCACCTGTTGAGTGCTGCCCAGTAGCTCAGTTGGTTAGGCAGAGCGCTGGACGTATTTCCCGCATGTCTGCCCCCCCATCTTCACCTGTTTCCGCTAACCCTAATAAATAAAGCTTGGAAAAAACAGCCTGAATGGGCTGGAAAAAACATTAAAAAAAAATTAAAAATCACCTGTTGAGGAGTTAGCTGCGCATAGCGCATGCTGCTGTGCGAGGGCAGAAACACAGTGGCTGTGTCCGAAATCGCCCCCTAACCCCCATGTAGTGCACTATATGGGGCGCACGCCATTTTGTAGGGGTGTCCGAATTCTCCATGTACCCTAGATAGTGCACTGAAAGTATCCCACAATGCACCGCGAAATGTAGTGAGCATCGCATGTACCGCAGACGGAGCAATATAACCCATAATGCATTGCGAGACATTTTAAAAATGACCTAAACATTAAAAAAATGCCGCGGCGGGAGTAAATACCGACCGACCACGGCAAATCGTTATAAATGTAAGTACTTCTGACTTTTTGTGATGATTGTAGAATTTTATAATTATATTTTTTATAATTATATTTTATAATAACTTTGACGGCGCCAAATCTAGTGTCCGAAATCTTGCCATAGTTTTACGCCCCACTACAGCCTGGTTTTTAGCCACACCCCTGCATTTTTGCTCAGGCAGAGACTCAGCATCTGTCCTCCCTCATGGCTGCATGGTGAGTAGCAGAGATGGCAAGTAACGAAGAACAAATACTTAATTACTGTACTTAAGTATACTATTCAAGTATCTGTACTTTTAGAAGTACTTTTTCTGTGATTACTTTTTTACTTGTACTCAGTAGATTTTTAACAAAAATATCGCTGCTTCTACTCCTTACTTCTTACTTGCTTATGTATAAAATGAATGAGTCAGTAGGGGGCGCTAATGCACTGAGTACAATCCCTGTTGATAAGGTGTTTTCATTTAGTCTCTTGGTGTGCCCTAGCTATATAAGATAAATTTGGCTAAGTTGTTAGTAATGTGGCAGTAACATTGACAAACTAACATCGAAAAAGTGCATTTTATATACATATGTATTTTTAGTATTTTGTACTAAATACTTTTAAAAATACTTTTATTTTATATATATTATAGTATATTTTAGAGTCTGTACTTTTTACTTTCAAAAATACTTTTTAAGTACATTTTAAGCCTGTACTTTTTACTCTACTGAAGTAGATTTTTGGACCGTACTTTGTACTCATACTTGAATTGTGTTTCACTAATGTATTTTACTCTTACTCAAGTACAAATTATGGGTACTTTTGCCTCTGGTGAGTAGTTACCTCTCTTTGTTTTGTAGTTAATGTGTTCCAGAATCTGAAAACCTGTGGAGACCATTCTGAATTGTCAGTACCAAACACATATTCTCTGCAATTAGGTAAACATTTCAAGGATTGATTGTGCTGACTGTGTACACCTATTCAAATATCAATTTGCTAGCCATGTGCTTAGGGCCGGCAACCTATGCTTCGGAATTCCCTATGTTCCGAAATCGCTATTAAATCACTATTTTCAGAAAAATGATGGGTCGTTTAAGGTAGGGGTTAGGGCACACAGTAAATGTTGCAGTGTTAAATATGCAGTGTCAAAGTTCAGTGACTCTTTCAGAGTTCAGAGTTATTACAACAACAGAGAGAGTTGAATATTTACTGGTGTTTGTGTTAATTTGCAGAGTTACAAGGCACTGTGTCCGTTAGACTCTACAAAGTCCCGCCCAAAGCCCCGCCAACCTCATCCTCTCCCAGAGATGTGACCAAGTCCCTCTTTCAAGTCTCAAGTCTCAAGTCCTTCTTGGGCAAGTCAAGTCAAGTCCCAAGTCAACTCCAACTTTCCAAGTCAAGTCATCATTAACATACTGTCATTTTAGCTCCAGAATCTGATTTTAATAAAGTAGCAAAAAATCAAACAATGCTAATATAAAAGCCAAACTATTGCTTGCTTTTGACTCCATTAAAATCACATTCTGGGGCTAAAATGACAGCATGTTAATGATGAGTTGACTTGGAGTTGACTTGGGACTTGACTTGACTTGCCCAAGAAGGACTAGAGACTTGAGACTTGAAAGAGGGACTTGGTCACAACTCTGTCCTCTCCCAAACTTTAAAGACCGCCATTTTCATTGCATCATGATTCATGTGGCACCCGACCCTTAACGTGGACCGAGGTTCGGCTCGGACCCCAGGGGTTTGGGTCGCAGCGACGCTGCCGACTCGTCGTGTCGCAGGCCCTCGCGGCCTTCTTCTGCTCAGATGAAGACGCCCGTTCCTTCACGGACGTGCCGGCGGTGCTGTACAATGTTAGCCAGTGTTAATTTTTTTACTCAATTTCAAGTTAATTTTAAGAGGTGGACACTATGGAAAGAGTTAATTTAACACCAAATTTAGACCTAGTGTTAAATTTAACTCTTTAAGTGTTGATTTAACATTGCAACATTCGCGTCACTAGGCCCAATGTTATACAGGGGCACTAGAGGGGCACAGATCATCAAAGCAAGCACGCAACGCGAGCAAACATTTTTTAGATGTTTATGTACACACTCTCTAGATTCCCCCCACCCCCCATATGCCAGTAAAAGTAGGGCTGCACGGTTTGGTCAAACAAAAAAATTGTGCATTTTCCTGCCTATGCGATTTAATGCATTTTTAAGTTATGATTTCATTCAAATGCTATGATTTAAATGATTTTCCAGTGCATTAAAAATGTACATATATTGCAATACACAAAAATGCAATGCAATATTTTATTAAAAGCATATTTTAAAAGGTGGGTAGTGGTACCATCAAGTTGCCCAACATCTTGATATGAAGTCAAATGTAGTAAAAATGTATACATTTTCAAATGCAGTTATCAGAGCTTAGGGTTGGTTTGAAAAAATATATACTGTACAAATGCACCCAAAACGCTGACACATATTAATACTTGCTTTGAAAGCATATGCTTCGTGAAATTATTAAAATACAAATGCTCAACAACTTGGAAGAACAGCAACAACAACTCTTTTGTTTTCAGAAATATTCTCCTCTCGATCTGCAATAACATTATAATCATTAATGTGACATGTTAATAGTAATAGCAATTATTGCAACAATGGGTTTGAATGTTTAGCGGATCTCTGCCTGGCTATGAACAAAACGCAGGATTTGTATTATTCCTACAGACGAGGTCGGGGGAGGGGGGGTGTGCTATTCCTCACCCAAATGCTCTCGTGTGGATCTGTGACCCACAAACGCATGATTTAATAATCAGTTCAAAAGTACTAGTAGAAGCAGCCAGCCTATTGGTCCAGAAGAACACGTGACCACTTGGTGAGTAACTTCAAGCAGGATTTTCAATCTTCTTCTTCTTCTCCATTATCCTGCTTTGTCCCAATCACTTGGGGTCAGCAGCTTGGGTCAGTCTCTTCCACTTGTCTCTATCCAGGGCATCTGCTGGTACCACTCCCTTCTGTGTCATGTCTGCCTTTATACATTCCTCCCAGGTCTTTGGTGGTCTTCCCCTTGGTCCTCTTTTCTTTACTTCTATTGCTTGCACTCTTTTGCATATGAGGTCTTCCCCTCTTCTTTGTACGTGTCCGTACCACCGTAGTCTTTGCTCCTGTAGCTTTTCTTGTATTGGTGCCACTTTGAGTTTCCTTCTTATTTCTTCGTTTCTGACTCGATCCAGCCTTGTAAAGCCCATGTCCATCTTAACATTTTCATCTCGGCTGTGGAAATTGCATTTTCACCACTTTCTTTAGTGCCCAGCACTCTGACCCGTATAGGAGAACAGGTCTGATCATGGTGCGATAGACTTTTCCTTTGATTTTCAGTGGCATTTTTCGGTCGCATAATACCCCCGTCAAGCTTCTCCATTTCTGCATGCCGCACGAAACTCGCATTGCTGTGCGGCAAATCCTACTACTAGATACTAGACACCAACTTGGGAATTGAATGGAACCTGAATAGAAATGTAGAGAACACACACCCTCGTCCCGCCCAGAATGCAGTCGATGGTCAGTTTCTTCTCGTCCAACAGACCAACAGCCGTGAAGACGGCATCTTCCCGTCTCGTCGGATTGCGGTAACTTAGGTTTCCATTTGGGGAAACGAAAGATGTAACTTTCAACGATTCCCAGGAATGGCGGCATTCGGCAGCGCTTGTGCACGGTGCGCGTGCAGGAATGTAAACAACTCCACGTGGATCCATGCAACTCCGCCCGACAAGAGGTGGTGCTAGCGCTCACTCGGGCAGATTGTCGGATTCCCAAT
>OMKY01106193.1:3040-22919 GCA_900302395.1 Bregmaceros cantori | reverse complement strand
TCTGTGTGTGTTGTGTGTCTGTTATCCAGTGGGTGTGGTGTTGTAGCCTCCTTCAAACCCCTGTGATGGGGAAGGAAGCTCTGGATGATTTAATGCCCTGGTTCCTCCTGAAAGATTACAAATGTGTTTTCCCTGACATGGCTCACTTAGAACCAGAAAAAGACATCTCTCTCTCTCTCTCTCTCTCTCTCTCTCTCTCTCTCTCTCTCTCTCTCTCATACGTTAGGGACAGGGCTTTTGTAGTGCTATGGCAGGATCCGACGTAGGACGCATCCGTAGGTCCCGCAATGGTCACGCTGTCTAACTGCCAAATTGTCCACCAGGAAGCAGACCAATCACCCTCTCTCTGCTCTCTCCCCCCTCTCTCTCTCTCCCACATTCTGACAACAAGGTTTAGTGTGAACAGAACCCTCTCTGAATGCTCCAAGGTTGTTTTGTCAGTAGAAAAAGGATTCTTCCGACACTTGGTCCACACAACAGAAACATTCCTTTTGTTGTTGTGTTGTTGCTTGGGCACAGGCCTGAAGCTCCTTTCATGTCCTACAGAACCGGACAAAAGTCGTACTTCCGTTCCAGACGTTGCTCCTGGAATTTGTGTTTATGTCTCACTTTTACAAGTTCCTGAAACAGATAGAGCTTGATGCTAGCTTTTGGTGAACTAAGCTACTGGGACTGGTTTATCTGAAAGCTAGTACACTCATAGTTCCTAACAGGAATGTTACGCACTGGGAGCCTTTAATACTTCCCATCTTGGCTTTGAAACACTCAGGAATGTTCAAATGTACTGTTTTGGCAAACACATATTGATTTAGTTTGTCAGCTTCCAGAGACAACCATCTGGTACTGTGGATTTCTTACATATTCACCCCCCTCCGTGCCTTCCAGGTGTGGTACCTGTCTGGCTGGGTCTGCTACCTGCAGCTGGAGCGGGCCAAGGAGCAGCGAGCCCAAGAAGGATGGGAAGCTACCGTGGAGGAGCAGGATGAGAGCGACGCGCTGAAGACGGCGGCCCGGTCGTACCTGACCAAAGCCAAGAAGGTACGTCTTTCCACTAGAGAAGAGTTTTCCCCCAAATTCAAATCTTCACAGTCCCTGATCACAGATGTGATGCCATCTTAAGGCAAATTCATACCCTACGTGTGCCCAATTACATACCTAATCCGTCCGTCCATTCCACGCGTTGCCGCCTTCGTACGTAATCGACGGGAGGAAACATGCGAAACGCTCCATCCGTATCCAAACTACGGAGGTATGAATGAGAAGACATTTGATGAAGTTGAACTGGTGTTATGTATGTCCTCATTAGCCATTTGTATTGCAGTAGTTTAAATCTGCTATTTGTTGTATATTTTTGTGCTTTTAAACATGCTCCATTCCACTCTTCCCTGGAGATGTCTTCCCCAAGATCCTGTCTCCATGCCTCCTAATTTGTCCGCCGTAGATTCTTTGCTATGTGCAAGTAATAATTTATAGTATTTTGAATATGTATAAAGGTCCATTAGATTTTTGCACGCCCTTCATATTCCAAAATCTAAATCCATCGTCTTTTGTGACTGCTTTAAACTGCCGGTTGCCCCAAATTGGTGTAAACCGAGACATTATTGGTGTGTCTCCTGTGTTTATGCGCCAAGTACCAATCAGCAATTGTGTTTCTAACAAAGGGTTTTCTGGTAGATTTTTTTAATGTTTTAATATCTGAACAATACAAATACGATTGCAGAGGTAGATTCGGAGTTGACAACTTTTCCATAGCTACCTACGCCGGAGGTGACGACGCATCAAAGTATTGGGATGCTGAAGTTAGTTGGGCTGCCATATAATACCATAGGAGATTGGGTAACTGGAGCCCTCCTCTATCATAGGGCAGATATAATAATTTAAGCCGAAGCCTAGCTTTTTTATTGTTCCAAAATGATTAATACGTCCTATCATAGAAATAGGGAGCTTGTCCCAGCGATATACTGTTAACTAAGGGGTCGTAATTAGTTGGTATTAATTTTTTTATTTCTGGTGTGATCATTATTCCTAAATACCTAAAGCCATCTGTGGTTGTAGTAAATGGGGTGTTAACAACTGGATTAAGTCTCTCCTTCTCATTTAAAAACATGAATACAGATTTGGAGTTATTAATTTAATATCCAGAAAATATATAATGTCATCTGCAAAGAGCGAGATGCGGTGTTCTACTCCGCCCGTTGTGATATACCTGATATTCCACAATGACTCCTTACTGCCATGCTAAGGATTCTATTGCTAATGTGAACAGCATTGGTGCTAATGGACAACCTTGGCGCCTGGATCTCTGAAGTTTGAAGGGTTTCGATATTGTATTATTAGTCAAGATCTCAATAGTCGGACATGTATACAACAGACATATTCATTTGATGAATATGCAAACCAAACCTAGGTAAAATATTAGAAGAGGTATTTCCACTCAATTCGATCGCTTGACATGCATCTATTGATAACATTGCTGTGTCTTCAGCATCACACTTTACATGTAGAATATTTAACACTCGTCTAATATTATGATACCCCTGTCTCCCCAGTATAAAACCTTGTTGATCATTTTTTTTCAGCTGTGGGAGATATTTGTCCAATCGTTTAGATAAGTATTTTTGTGTCACAACCCATTAGGCTAATTGGTCTGTATGAAGAGCATTCAGTTGGAGTTTTATTTGATTTGGCTAGTCTTAGTGACTCAGGAAGTATCCCATCCGCAAAAGACTGATTATACATATTGAGGAGTCGATAGCTTTTCTTTAAAGACTTTATAAAATTCTATCGGTAGTCCATCCACGCCAGGTGATTTCGCAGTGTTTATGTCTGCGATAGCGGCACCGAGCTCTTCTAGAGTCAATGGACTGTCTAAAGCATTTGCTTCATCTTCTGATAGGTTTGGGAATTGTAGTTTGTTAAGAAATGTTATCTGTGTATTCATATCATCTGGGCTGTCTGATTTATATATCAGTTTGTAGAAATCTGTAAACGTATTGTTTATCTCTAATGGATCCCTGGTGAGTGTGCCAGAAGCAGTCTTTATACAGTTAATTGCTCGTTCAGATTGATTTTTTTTAACCCGACATGCGAGCAATGTACCTGCTTTTTCACACTGGTCGTAGTACGCTTTAGCCACCTTGTCTGTTGTAATTTTATCATACTTTGCCTTCAACACACAGAGATCATGTAACTTATCTGGCCTATTGTCACAATATAAATCAATTTCGTATAGCTTATTATTTCCCTTCTAATATATGCCTTAAAAGCGTCCCAACTCACTAGTTTGATCAGTATTTAATTCAAAATACATATCAATACAGCTATATATATGGGTAATAAATGCAGGATCTTTTAAAAGATATGTTTGTAATCTCCACCTTGGATGGTTATGTATCTTACCAAGATGTATATCCATTGATGTTGGGACATGGTCGCTTATCACTATCCCATCATACCTGCATGTTTGTACACTCGATAATGCCTCTATTGAAATTAAGAAGTAATCAATGCGTGAATATGATTTACTTGAACCAGAGTAGTAGGAATATTCCCTCCTATCTACATTGTGTGCTCTCCATACTTCTACTAAATTAAGATCTTGAATATAGTTTAGTAGAGTTTGTGTAAGGGTTGAATCTGTCTGAGTGGATTTGTCAATCAATGTTTGAAATCCCCTCCAAATATATGTATTCCATCCAGTGCAGCCACTGTTAAAAAAAGGTTCTCAAAAAAGGATGGGTTATCCTCATTTGGGCCGTAAACATTTATAAGATTAATTTTTTGTGTCAAAATGGTTCCCTGTACAATTATATACCTCCCATACGTGTCACCAATAAACTTTGCCATTTGAAATGGTATTGACCTGTGTATGAGCACAGCCACTCCCCTTGCACTTGTACTGTAGGAAGCATCAAAGATGTGACCTGGCCATCTCTTCATTACAGCCTGTGTGCCCGGCGGTCTAAAGTGTGTCTCTTGTAAGAAGACAATTTTGGATTTAAGACATTTCATTTAAGACATTGTCTATTCAACACCCTTTTTAGTTTTACCAGTTTCCCAAGACCACGGACATTCCAACTCGTTATCCTAATATTGAAATCATCCTCTCCCATTTATCTTCACTTGTATTTATCCCAAACAACAATGTAAAAAGATGGTAAAATTTTTATAGAAAGTATCTGCTTCGCGGGGTGTTGCGAACAGGTGCATCTTATCTCCGTGGAGCACGCGAAGCCTGCAGCGGTTGTTCTGGAAGCCGTGGAAGGCAGCGATTTTTACAAATCGGCTCGTGATGTTGTTGAACTCCCGCCTGGCGCAGACCGTCGCGGAAGACCGGTCCAGTGCAAAAGAAAGTCTCTCCCCGTTGTGTGTTATGTTCTTGCCTCGTGATTCGCGGTAAACCAGTTCCTCGTCCTGCTGCAGCGCAAATCGCACCATGATAGCTCTGCTCGAGTTGGAGCCGGTCGGCGGAGATGTATAGTATGCACGATCAATGATGAACGACTTGTTTGGCAGCTCGAGCCACTGTGGCAGCATCTCGGCGACGAACTCGCGAACCTGCCGCCGTTCCTCGGACCCAGAGCGGACCCCAAACGGGCGTAGATTATTCATACGGCTGCGGTTCTCCAGCTCCTCGCCCCTTGCTTCCATGTCTGCCAGTCGCTTGATTACAGAATCCAAAGCAATCCAAAGAAAAAAAATGTAAACAAAATGTGTCCCAGAAAGTACAATTCTTCTCTCATATTTTGTAACTTTTTTATAACTCATTGTTCACTTTGCCCATTTTTAGAGTGGGCTAGATAGCCGTCAAAGTGTTAAAGTTATTATAACAGTTAAATAAAAATATAAAGAGTAGGAAAACTGTTCAGACAAACGACTATGTGGTGGAAACCAAACTTTTCAAAGAGAGACGGTTTGTACGTGCGGTGCCGTATTGTTTTAAAATCTAAGGTTTGAGAAACTGTCAACTCTGTACCGAGCTAACTCCCACACAACAGATGGTCCTCAAGTTATTAGGAGAGTAAAATATTCCACAAATTAGCTCTGCCGAGCCACACCTGTGCAGTGGAAATAGTTTCCGGTGCCTCGTCAGGCTGAATGAGAAAAAGCTGTGCGTTGCCAAACTGCCGTTAAGAGAGAGTCTGTTTACTTAGACCAAATATAAAAGGTAAATATTAATTTTGGTAAACTGGCAGGAGACGGACAGGTCCTTTCTGTGTAGAGTTTACATGTTCTCCCTGTTAGAGGTGCTCCGATCCCATCCTCAGATCGGTGATCGGGGGCCGATCAGACTTTTTTCCAAGGATCGGGACTCGTGATTTTTTTCCCGATCAGGATCGGTAAATAAGTCGGGGAGCCAAATGACTGTTTATTTACTTTGACTATTATTGAAATTGACAATTGTGCCAAAAAGTTTGGGCACTACCAATTTTTGTAGGATCAGAACTCCGGGACTCTGATCGGGATCAGCCGATCGGTAAAATCAAAGGATCGGGATTGGATCGGGAGCAAGAAAAGGTGATCGGTGCACCCCTACTCCCTGTGTCTGTGTGGGTTTCCTCTGGACACTCCGGCTTCCCCCACCACCAAAAACATGTTCTAGTTCTGCTCCCGTCAGTGCCCCCTCGCCAAGGCACTGGCTCAGAATCTGGAGTTGGCCCCCGGGCGCTGCACCGCGACTGCCCACCGCTCCTCAGGGATGGGTTAAATGTGAGGAAGAATTTCACGGTACATGTAATGGATGTGTGATGAAATAAAGTATATTTGCATTTAAACTTTAGTACACAACTGTATGTGATAGATCGGTACAACCGGTGCAGACCCAGACCCGACAAAATCGATACAGAGCCAGACGAGAAACGAGATCTGCCCTGAAGCCAGACGGCCGTTTGTGTGCATTTTTATGCGTGTCTGTTTTTGTGCTGTGCTGGTCCGTCTGTGTATTTTGCAAGGCTTTTTGTTGTGTGTCGATGCATGTGTTTGTGTCTCTGTGGTTTCTGGGTATGAGTGTGTGTGTGTGTGGGGAGTGAAGGGAGGAACCGGAGGAGGTCAAATGGAGGTCAAACGTGTTACTATTTCCCGTGGTGGAGACTGCGTCCCTAAGGAATGGTCCTTTCATACAGCGCGCGTGTCTCATGGAATTTTAATGCCGTTCCACAGCCAGCCATGTGCTGAGCCGTCACTTCAGTGAGTCAAAGTTTACGTAGTGCTGCCACTAGAGCTGGGAAAAAAAAAAGAAAATTAAAATCTCCTGCCATGATCATCATCGCCCAAAATAATGTCATCTAAAGTATGATGACTCAAACCCTCGGGAGTTGAGCATGAATGATTCGTTTCTGAAGGACACATCATAATCTGGCTGCTAATAACAGATAGCCGAGTCACACATTGAGTGCACATGCCATTGTTACCTGCGCCGCGAAGCAGGTTATGTTTTTGGTAGAGTTGGTTGGTTTTGTCTGTCCCCAACTTAAATGAAAAAGTTGTGCACGGATCTGGATGAAACGTTGCCACACATACTGCTAGCACTAAAAGTACACTTTTTTTACCACTCAGATTGCCAGGTTTGCAATCTGAGTGCTACTAGTTATTTTCTTGCATGAATCCTGCTAACTTTGCAATGTCAATATTGCAAACTTTGCATAATAATTCAGGCTAATAATCAATCCGATTTCAATTGGAAAATGAACCGATTAATCGATTAATCGTCAGTAAAAATGGGCGATTAATCGATCAAAATAAATCACTAGTTGCAGCCCTACTTCTCTAAAATAATTCAACAGTTTTGTTTGGCTGATTTGGGAGTGAGTGCTTTATATCTAGAGATCTGCTTTTGAACAGGGCTTGAAAACGAAATTATTTTTAAAATGTTCCCTTCCGAACGGTTCAGGTAGGCCTATGTTTAATGTTTTCGTTCTCGGAAACCGTTCCGCCACCAAAATGCTCCCGATCTGAACCGGTTCAGAACGCAAAGATTTTGTTCGTTCTTAAAGTTCCTTACATTGTCCAATGTTAAGTTTAGATATAGTTCATACAAAGAATATTTGGTGGACTTTCAAACTTCAGTGCAACTGTATTAACATGAAACCGGGTTTAAAACACCATTACATTTGCTTCCTCGTCTGTCCACAAGATGGAGCTACAGATGCAGGGGGCTTGATGAAAGTTGGATGGATGCACAACCGGTAATAGTCTCCCAGACATAAGATATGTTAAAATATAAAGAGAACAAAAAAAATGTTTTTAACCGGTTTTGTGGCTTTTAGACTGTTCCGTTTCTGTTCCGGAACAGTTGAAGAACATTTTTTTCGTTTCCGTTTCTGCTCCTCGTAAAATTCCATAAAATTCTGTTCGTTTTTGTTCCTTGAACCAGTTCGGAGCCCTGCTTTTGAGTATTTCCATTATTGGTTTGAGAAGAGCGATGTCTACTAAGTTTGTTTGTGTTATTGCATGATTTGGTTTTGGAACATCTCAATTGTCTATTTCAGTTTTGTTGTCTGCATCCAAGGCCATATAAGACCTATGCCATATACAAGTATTGCAGATTTTGGCCTTGGCGTGTAGAAGAATGCACATGACGTTCACACAAAGCTGTTATTATGAACCGCTAGCAGAGAGGGAGACGGATCCCCAACGCTCTCCATAGCAGCGGCCCCCACTCCAGGGCTGTCACTATAGACTGTCACTCCACTATAGGTTGTAGGTGACTGAAGGCAGTAAATGAGGACAAGGGTATAAATATGGATCTTCTTGGAGGTGCATGTAGAGAGTGATTGAACCTAGCGGGTGGCAGGATGTCACCGGTCACTGTCAGTGGAAATGTTGTTTCACTGCTGGGAGAGGCTGTGGAACGTAGGAGAAATAACGTCTAGGTCTATCCTGTATGTAACTTCGGTTAGGCTGAATGTCTAGGTCTATCCTGTACGTAACTTCCTGTTAGGCTGAACGTCTAGGTCTATCCTGTACCTAACTTCCGGTTAGGCTAAACGTCTAGGTATATGCTGTATGTAACTTCCTGTTAGGCTGAACGTCTAGGTCTATCCTGTACGTAACTTCCTGTTAGGCTAAACGTCTAGGTCTATCCTGTACGTAACTTCCACTTAGGCTGAACGTCTAGGTCTATCCTGTACGTAACTTCCTGTTAGGCTGAATGTCTAGGACTATCCTGTACGTAACTTCCTGTTAGGCTGAACGTCTAGGTCTACCCTGTACGTAACTTCCGGTTCCATTTATTTAGACTTGTTTTGTACTATTTTCCATGTCTACTCAGTGGGAACAAAACTTAAAATGTTTTTTTTTTCGTGATCCCTCCGATTAAAAATTCAAGCCGGTGTCGGTTACAGCTCAAAGCCGACCTCGGGAGACGGCTGCTTCCACAGCAGAGCAATTTATGTGGTGATGGCCTGCAGTTGATAATAGATCTTATCCCGCAGATTGTTAGAGAATACACATTACTACTCTACCGCTCACACATTCCTAACTACTGTAGCGGGCGGCTGTTGTGGTGCCGGCTGTCGGCTTCCATTATGGAGGAATAGGGGGCGTAATAATCTCTAAATGGGTGACCGAAGGAAACACACACTTTGATTTACCGCTAATAGGAAAGCAAGCCGTGTAACAAAGCCTTTATTTTGGAATGTCTTTATGGCAGACATGACAAGGGGACAAGTCGATGCACGTCGTAGGTGTGTGGAATGTTTGGTAACGAACTTGTTCCCTGGATTCTTCTGTATAGGGTGAACTCATCTTTATGAGTGAATGAATGTTTCGGGGGGTGTCCCTAACTAGAGGTATGCGGTCGGCGCTGACTGCATGCCTTTAGTTTTATAATGGATTAGTCAGTGATTAGTCAACTAATTGTTGCACCCCGAGACCAGAACACACGGCATACCGTTGTGTATTACCTGGTGTCTGACAACACCAAGCTAGACTCTAATAGTCAAATGTTCGTATTAATAATAATAAAGATCATTTAATTATAATTTACCGTATAATTCACAATCGTTAGAAATAGACTGATGGAGCTCTGCTGTATTTTATAAATACTTTTTATTAGTTACTAGAGGTGCACCGATCCGATCCTCAGATCGGTGATTGGGGCTGATCAGACTTTTTTCCAAGGATTGGGACTCGTGATTTTGTCCTGATCGGTAAATAATTCAGGGAGCCAAATGACTGTTTATTTACTTTGACTATCATTGAAATTGACAACTAGGCCAAATAGGTTGCGTATTACCAATTTTTGGATCAGGACTCTGTGTCGGGGATCGGGACTCGGTACCGGAGATTGGCCGATCCTTAAAATTAAAGGATCGGGATCGGCTCGGGAGCAAAAAAATGGTCGGTGCACGCCTTTTAGTTACTAACATATTTGGATATTTTTTGACCATATTTCATGTTTTAGTATTGGAGCTGGAGTGAAGTATGTATTTATAAAAATATACTCATCAAACTCAAGAGTATTTGTGTTCTTGAACCAACGTCTTCATTGGAGACCATCTCTGGTACCTCCAGATCTCTTCCAAACTGTCCCTCAGAGTTCCTTTCCTCCTCCGTGCGACCTGACGGCGGTTCAGGTAAATTATTCCGCTCGCTGAGCTCAGCCAACAGTTTTGAAAACAAAGGTGGTGTATTATTCAAAGTGCTTGTTGAGGATAAACATCTCGGGGCCATTTCACCTCCAGTGGCTCGTTCTGCCGGTCTAGCGCCTCCTCTACGGAACAACCGAGCTGTTATGGAATCCAGCGTCTGGGGTTCACGGGAGCAGTTAGATTAGTTGGTGTGTTAGTAGGCAGAGCATTAAATTATACCGCATGGTGATACAGTGGTTAGCGCCAGAGATGGCAAGTAACAAAGTATGAATACTTAAGTACTGTACTTAAAATGTTCAAGCATCTGTACTTTTAGAAGTACTTTTTTCTGTGGTTTCTTTTTACTTGTACTGACTCTGTTGTTGTACTGGCTCGGTTGTTAGTCATTTATTCAAACTATAACATTGCCATACTAACATTGAAAAAATGCATTTTATATACAATTTTATTTTTAGTATTTGTACTTTATACTTTCAAAAATACTTTTTGAGTATATTTCTCAGCCCGTATTCTTTAGGTTATCGGGCCCCGATTAGTTTTTTCATGTCTCGGTACCGTCAGATTTTAGCCGATCAGGATCGGACGAACTTCACAGCAGCGAGTGCTCCGTTCGTTGCTGTCAAGTTGCGGTAAGAACATGTCTGGAGAACACAGTGTCCCCACCTTCCCACAACACCCCCAACAAGTATAATAAGTATAAATAAGAAAACTGTCGAGTTTTGCACAAAGATTTACATTTTTTATTCAAGTCAAGAAGACTAGTCTTTATTGTGCAACTGCAATTATTTTATTATATAGTAATCTTCTTGACTATTTTGAGTTTTCCAATTTGCACACAGATGTTCATTTTTAAAGGGAAAAAAAAAAACCTTGATCGGTGCCTCCCTAACCGATATCAACATAAACCGCGCGATAATATGGGTTTTAGTCTTTATCCCCAGCTCTACCTCCAACTAAACGTCCATATTGACCTATAGGTAGGTAGGTGTAGATACCTCCCAGCCTTGTCAGTCTACCCACAGGTCCCCCTAAAGATGATTGAACTGCAGGCTGAACCTCTCCGCTGCGTGGGTGCTTTTCAGGCCGACGCCCGCCCTAAGCCCCAAGTCTTTCACACCAAATGAGTTCTCTTGGGGGGATTGCTTGTCAAGCGGCCGGGGGGCGCAGGGGCCATGGAGGTTCCGGGGGTCGGTGAGACTCCGTCTCCTGCTCTCATTACACGTCCAGGAAGACTGATGACGTCGGCCTGGGTGTAGTCGTGTCTCTTATCGGCCGTCTCTTCGCGTGGTAACATTTGCCACAGCGATGGTCCTTGACTCTCTCCACTGTCCACACATTTTTTCGTTAGTTCCTCTGTTTTTATCTAAGTTCTCTCAGTCACTCCTCCACACTCCCTCTCTCTTTGTCTCTGTCAATGGATGGTCGGTTTTCAGATGAACCTCAGTAGCCTTGCTCTTTTCCTTGTTATTACCTGCGCCGGGGAGCAGGTTACGTTTTTGGTAGCGTTGGTTTGTTGGTTTGTCCATCCCCAAGATAACTGAAAAAGTTGTGCACGGATCTGGATGAAGTTTTTGGAAATGACACACGGGTGAATCGATTACATTTTGCTGCATTTCTGTAGCCGATAAGTAACGTAATCATACTTAATCAACAACTTACTGCTAGATCGCTGGGCTCGTACCTCGGTCACGTGACCAAACTTCCGGGGTCGCAGGGGACTGCTGGGAAATGTAGTTGGCTTGTTCGCTGGTGGTGTCAGTTGCTACTCTAGGAGCACTTGCCTTGATAATGGGTTCCCACACATACTGCTAGCACTAAAAGTACTATTTTTTGTACCACTACGGTACAGGTTTGCAATCTCTGAGTGCTTCTAGTTACCACTGTATTGATTGTTATTTTAGTTTTTAGCTGCAAGTATAGAACATGTATAGAACATGTATCTAATGAATCTAATGTATCTAATGTTCCGAATGAGAAGTGGAACGCATCAAGCAGCACTTCCCCATCTATCACTACACGCCCAGCACGTCTGCTTCTGTGTGTCTGTATTGGGAGGATGGGGGTGGTGGTTGGTGGATCACAGAGCTCCTGGTGTATAAATATTTTTCTACATCTATCGCTAATGTCTTGTATCGCTGATGTATCGGACCAAACACATTTCATTAGAGCTGCCACTGATTAATCGATGATAATCGATTATTGAATGAATCGGCAACTCATTTGATAATTGATTAATCATTCCATGTTTGGTCACTCATCTGCTTAAATGTGTTGAATATGTTGGTCATGGTTTGCATTATCAACAATGTTTCAGGTTGATAATAATTACAATTTTGTGTTAAAAGTGCGTACACTGGAAAGCACAGAAATGGAACATTTGTGGCACGCAGAATTGTGGGTTCACCTCCCCTCCCCGACATCTTTGCCGTATGTCTCCTCCCCCTTCTTCACCCTTTTTCCAGCCAATCCTGAATGAAGCTCAGAATGGGGCGCAAAAAGACATTTGTTCCGAAAATACAAATGTTCCGATTTCAAAGAAAAGATGAACAGATTAATCGTCAAAAAAGATGGCCGATTAATCGATCAAAATAGTTAGTTGCAACTCTACATTTCATCTTGATTAGAAAAAAAAGTTCAACTTGATTTAAAAAAAAAAAACGTAAATGGTCAATCTTTTAAAATAACATGAATATCTTGAAAATAATCCAATTTCTATATAATTTCATATGAATAGGGGTGTATCAGAGTAAGACTTAACTATAACTTCATTGCTATATGCAGTATTGTTGGCTAAGAATAAACACAATTGGCCATCTTTCAATCTCTTACAATAGTTGCTCCATGTACATATTTGGGTATTTTTAGAAAAAATCCAATCCATTCATTGACTAATTGTTTCAATACTAAAACTAAGTTAGTTACATGAAAGGTGTATCCCCGAAAAAGTTAAAGTTTTTTACAAATCCATCTCAGAGGTTGTAGTCGGAGGTCGTAGAAAATGCCAAAATTCAGCCATCAAGTATTCAGCCATCTTGAAACTGTCGGCCTCCAAAATCTAATCATCAACCTACCCTAGAACATTAACACACTGGAGAAATTCATCTGTTGAAAAGTTATTGTGTTAACACAAAACATCTACCACAGCAAATGCAAAACCATTGCAACACAGCAATCTGCAGAGACTCCTCCTCTCTCTCTAAGACTCCAGCCCAACTCTCACCCCTCCTTCGGTGTCTTTAGTCCAACCCCTTTTTAGTGTTGGCCAATCATCTCTTTCATCACATCTGGTCCATGCTGCATGCACAGCTCATACACAATAACACTCTGGCCAGCTGACCGTCTGGACGGCAGACTGTAGCAAGGCCATGCCATGAGATTAATGCCACTGTTTAAACCGGAGTGGCCCGGAGGAAACCCACGCAGACACAGGGAGAACATGTAAACTCCACACAGAAAGGACCTGTCCGGGTTGGGATTCGAACCAAGGACCTTTTGACTGTGAGGCAGAGATGCTAACCAGTGCACCCCGTGCTGCCCTATAACACGGTTCGGGGTTACAATGTGGTCTTGTCTCCCACCAGCTGCACACCAAGCTGGGCTGTGACGACCAGCCCATGCTGGAGCACTCGCAGCAGCTTCTGGAGGAGCTGGGAGGAGACCTGGTGGGGGAGGAGGAGACTGAGGAGGACCTCGGGGACGAGGAGCCTTGTCAGGAGGAGTCTGAGGAGGAAGAGGATGGAGCTCAGATGGACCACTAGAAGACTGTCTCAGCATCTCTCAGAACTAAAATATAGACGAGTTTACGTGTAAAACACTGGGGGGAGTCACTTTGTCCCTTCTGCAGGTCACTTCCGGTGCCTATATGTATGTATATAAAGTCTGGTAGAAGGCTGCGGTACGTGGACACAAAAACACACAAAACACACACCAGTTCAAAATCCAACCACTAGATGTCGGTCTGTGACCAGTTACACATCACTCTCCTTGCTTCGTTAACCTTTTTGTATAAATATTGATGAAATACAGTCAAAATCTGACTTGGAGTTACTCACCTAGTGGTCACATGTCCTTCTGGACCAATAGGCTGGCTGCTTCTACTAGTAATTCCAAAAGGAATGAGGCAATGGAACGGGTTAAACTGATTATTAAATCATGCGTTTGTGGGTCACAGATCCGCACGATAACATTTGAGTGAGGAATAGCACACCGCAAGTTACCACCACCATTTTTAAATACCCCTGTAGGTGTATGCTCCCACCGAATAGACATGTTGAAATATAGCCAAATACACGACAAGTAAATGACACCGGAAGTGACGTTCAGCGACCGGAAGTACCCCCGAACTCGTCTACTTCTTGACTTTAAATAAACTCATCACATTTAGTCATCTGATAACTTTCATTACTTAACATGATATTGTTTGTTGAAATAATGCAAAGAAATCATATTTGTTTATCTGTCGAGGGACAGTTAATGACCCCTTAGGTTCTAAAAGTCCTTGTGGCCAAAGATGCAAAATGATCGACACAATGTGGGGAATCTTGAAAAAAAATATCAAAACGCTTCGTACACACCCATGAGAATGATCACATCACATGATCACGTCACATGATCACGGCCAAAATGCTGCTCAAATGACAGGGAAAAACACACAGGGACCTGCTGAGTCCTCGGCACCATTTGTTAAAATACTGAATATTCTTTCTTTGAAATTTTGTGATTTGCTGAAATAAAAAAACCTGTCTTTCAGTGATTTCCCCCCCAAGCATGAACGTGTTTTTATATCTATATGTCCGTTGTGTATCTGATCCAACACGGTGCAAATAGCCAATAGCAATTGTCTTTTGGTTCCCGCTGTGTACAATGTTGGTTATTTTGACTTGGAGGAAGTTTCACAATGAATCCAAATCTCATCATTTGATGCTTTAATAAAACACACCAAGGTTTTTCACTATCACGTTGTATTTCAGCTGGATTTCTTCTTCTTTCTTCGTTACGCAATATTTTATTGTTCTAACCAGTTCGATAATGTCAACGTTATAATTCTGTTTCTGTTCTGAGCAAACCGAGTGGGAGAAAATATTGGTTCAAAGCCCTGATTATAACACTAATATTTAATATTCAACACCATCTCAGGTCCTCTGTGGGTTAGAAGACGAACTGTAAAAAATGGCCAAGCACCATCGGTAATAATAATTACTGATCCCCAAGACTCGGTTGTTTTGCACAAATCAATACAATCATTTTGCAGGTGTTTGTTTTCATGGCCCAATAAATCATGTCCATATCTGTTGGCCCCGCCCGCCCGTGTCGTAGCCTGCTCGCTGTGAGGACGCTGTCCTTCGTCGGCCTATTGTGATGCTCCGGCCGTCCTCGGCGATGAGACTAAGGAGCGTATTTTCATTAAAGTTCCGCTCCGCAGAATCAATGCTGGATCGTTTACATCCTCCACCCACCGGGAGTTATGATGAATTATTTAAAAAACCAGGTGCAGCAGCAGCACACGACCTGGCGCAGAGAAATGTGAGGGTGTGGGAAGACACACAGCAGTTTGGTTCTGTTTAAAGGAAAACGCCAGCAACCACTCTCAATGAGGACTATGCAGACTTTAAATTATTGAGGTCACCGCATATGTGTATGAAATTGTCAAGAAGATTTGTATGTAAAATAGAGCTACAACTGATTAATCGATTAATCGATGATAATTATTGAATTAATCGACAACTTATTTGATAATCGATTTAATCGACAGTGATTAATCGTTTCTTTGTTTGGTCACTCCTCTGCTTAAATGTGTTTGAATATGTTGTTCAACGTTTGCAATATCAACAGTGTTTCAGGTTGGGGGGGTCCGCGTTGGCCGAGTGGTTATGGACACCGCACCTAACGCGACCCCATTTATGTTAGTTCGACTATGCTCGTCGACTTGTCTGCAATGTCTACCCCCGATCTCTTCAACCCAGTTTCCGACTAATCCTATCCAATAAAGATGGAAAAACGGCGCTGACGCCGGAAAAAAATAACGTTAAAAAAGTGTTTCAGGTTAATAATAACTACAATTTTGTGCACCGCAGTAGCTCAGTCTGTCAAGAGTGAGGACACTGCGAAGCACATAAATGTCATATGTGTGGCACGCAGAATCGTGGGTTCCCCTCCCCTACATCTTTGCTGCATGTCTCCTCCCCCTTCTTCACCCTTTTTCCAGCCAATCCTGAATAAAGCTCTGAATGGGGCAAAAAAGACATTTGTTCAGAAAAAAAATTAACAGATTGATTCGATTAATCATCAGAAAAGATGGCAGATTAACCGATGATCAAAATAATTGTTAGTTGCTGCCTTGATATAAATCAATAAAAACTTTTAGATGTGTAGAAAATGTCCCAGTGATTTGTAACAGCAACGTTTGGTCCTCAAATAGCTAAAATTAATAACATTTATTACGTTGAAACTGCAATTAATAAAGAAGTTGCTTCACTGTGAAGCCCCCTGATTACGGCATGACCGTGGTAAGCACAAGATCTATCGGTAATTTGGTGATTAAGTAAAATCATTACCTGTGCCGGGGCGGAGCCGCAGACCGGGTTATGTTTTTGGTCGAGTTGGTTTGTTCTTGTCCCCTGGATAACTGAAAAAGTTGAGCACGGATCTGGATGAAATTTTGCAGAGTTGTTGGAAATGACGAAAGAAAGAAGTGATTAAATGTTGGTTTATTTCTGTAGCCTATAAGTAACATAATCATACTTAATCACCAACTTACCGATAGATCATTTCTGTAGCTTATAAGTAACATAATAGTCATACTTCATTGTTATTAACGGGTGAACAATCCCCGTTCTCCGTAGTGACGTCACACATGGCTGTGGCTTCCGCAGTTGCGCTCGAGGCGCATTTCCATTTCCCAAACATCCGATGCTATTTTTGACCCGCGGTGCCATTTCCGAACGTTTCCGATCACGTTTGGAATGTTTTGGAATTAAAACATACTGCTAGCACTAAAAGTAAAAAAAAAATTGTACCACTACGGCGCAGGTTTGCTCTGAGTGCTTCTAGTGTTACTTATAGGCTACCGAAATGCACCAAAATGTAACCGATTATTCCGTGTGTAATTTCCAACAACTAAATCCGTACATAACTTTTTCACTTATCTTGGGGACAAACCAACCAACCAACCTGACTAAAAACATCATGGCAATAATCTTCAAGAATAAATGTTAAAGCCCGTTCTCCATCTGATCTGATTTGCGATCCGTTATGTTTCACACACCATACTTTAAGTGATTCTAAACTAAGCATTGAGTGTGTATCGTCTCAGCGTCCTCAACGGTTACTGATCCGTGCTGGAGAGCTTTGTGTTGCATCAGCGATGCTCGCTGCAGAGACCTCAGGTGTGTGCGTGCCGGCGTCTCGTTGTGCGTGTGTGTGTTTACTGCTGTCAGGTTGAATTCTTTACTTCTTTGTGTGATTCAACACCTTTTCCTCTCTTTCTTTCTCCCCGTCATCTGTTGTCGTTTCCTCGGGGCTCTGTCGACAGAGCTAAACAATTGGAGGAGGAATCGTGCGGAACGTTCGCGTCGCCTCAAGCTGTGCTGTCACCAAGCATTTCTGGCGACGTGGCCAGACACTGGCCTTGGTGTGACAACGCGCACGTGTGTGTGTGTGTACGCACGCACATGCACAACAATGGAGATTAATAGCCATGACTAGGCCTATCGCCCCCTAGCTGGTTAGTCACCCTAACTAGCCAGAAGCTGAAGTCTGAAGACTAAGTAGACATCCTAGACATCCTGTCTGGTCAATGTTAAGATGATCGATGTGTATTCAATCTGTATCCTCTATTTTTTTCCCCTTCACTTGAGTACATATTTGAATCAGTACTGTGTATTATTACTTGCGCTGCAAAGCAGGTTATGTTTTCAGTCGCGTTGGTTTGTCCCCAAGATAAGTGAAAAAGTTGTTCGGATCTGGATGAAATTTTGTACAGTTGTTGGAAATGACACACAAAAGAATTGATTAAATTTTGGTGCATTTCTGTAGACTAACATAATCATACTTGATCATCAACTTACCGATAGATCATTTCTGTAGCGTATAAGTAACATAATCACACTTAATCACCAACTTACTGATGGATAATTTCTGTAGCCTATAAGTAACATAATCATACTTACTCACCAACTTACCGATAGATCATTTCTGTAGCCTATAAGTAACATAATCATACTTAATCACCAACTTACCGCTAGATCATTTCTGTAGTGTGGAGGGAAATTTCTCTTAGAATGTGTCTAAACTTGTCAGTCAGGAGGCATCACATTATTTAACAAATAGACACCGAGCGAGGAAACATAATATCCATATACAAACACATTTAAGTAAGAGAATCACATACTGGATTCCTTGGAAGTAGAATGTCCAGACAATGAATAATTTAATCCAATGGGTTAACGATTTATTTCCAGTAACAACAAAATAATAAACAATATTACAGGAAGACAAACTAGGTTCATCTTCCTGGGCCACGCTTCTGCAGGTGAAGAAATGGCCCAGAGTGACTGGCAGAGTCGGTTTATATACACAATGTGTGAATAGAAGAAGGTGTGGTCTTCAGCCAGACGCTCGACTCCGTGAAGGATGGGGATATGTTAATGCCATTAACTTGCGACCTTTTGGCAGGATGTCCAGGTGTTCACGGTAGGTGTGACTCCGAGTTGAGCAGCTGAATTGATGAGGCTTGGTTGTATGACAATGGATCAAGGCTGGTCTATGCGTCCAGACTTCCCCCAGCATGGGATGTCGTCAGACATGCAAATTCACAAGCCAGCACTCCATATTGTATGAGCTTATGGCATAATATCCAAGATTGTGGCATATGGCATATTTTACTGAAGTAAGTAATCTGTTTGGTACTTTTGATGACTTCTGACGGTGTAGGTGAGATGTAATCAGAGATAGCAAAAGTACCAGGATTAAGAGAGTAAGAGTAAAATACATTTGTAAAAAAAACAACTCGAGTAAGACTACAGAGTACTGATCCAAATATCTACTCAAGAAGTACCGGCTGAGAAATGTACTCAAAAAGTATTTTTTTAAAGTATAAAGTACATGCTCTAAAAGGTCCTCAAAAAGTATTTTTTAAAGTATGAAGTACAAAGTACAACACCTAAATTTGCCTTAACACTTTACAGGTGATATAATTTGCTTCAGGATAACACCCAGAGACTAAATGAAAACAAGTTATTAACTGCTGCTGTACTCAGTGCATTATCGATTCCCGCCCCCTACTGACTCATTCACGCTATACGTGTAGTCCTACCATGTTGTAGAAAAAAGAAAAAAGTAACGACCCTGTTTTGGGAAAAGTAAGGAGTAAAAGTACTGATATTTTTGTTCAAAACTACTCAGTAGAAATAAAAAGTTCTCACAGAAAAAACTACTTTTTTTTTTTATTTACTTAAGTATAAAGTAGTTATTTGCCATCTCAGGATGTAATTGAACACCTGTTGACCTCACTCCATCAGCTTTGTCATATTTATATTAATTCATATTCTGTCAAAATTAATGCTGTTGTAGTTTTAACCACCAAGGTGTCAACACGTGCATCCCCCGACCAGAAGAAGAATAAAATAGAACGGGAGGCGTCGGTTGTTACACAGAACAGCTTGTTAATTAGCTTCTCGTCTTATCTCCTACACACAGCTGCCTGGAACTGTAGCACATCCGTCCACATACAGTGTGGACGCCCACACAGCGAACACTCTCCTTAATATATTAGGAGTAGGAGACTGGTTGTAGTTGACAGCGGCTGTGTACAAAATCATCCCATATCCCCTACTCTAGTGCACTCACTTGAAGTGAACTATATAGGAAGTCTATATAAGCCCCTTTTCCACTGGCTTACTTAAGGCCAGCGCGGCACAGTTCACATGCACATCCACCCCGAAAATCGCTACTCCACGAGGTCAAATCGGCCAGGCCACTGAGATGTGGGTCCAGAATCTGGCTGTCCATGGCCACGTTTGTCGCATCGTTGGTTGTTGCGTCACCCCCTCGCAGTCTGACCAATCGACGACCAGTCGATTGGTCAGACTGCGAGGGGGTGACGCAACAACCATTTTGTATAAATATTGATGAAATACAGTCAAAATCCGACTTGAAGTTACTCACCGAGTGGTCACATGTTCTTCTGGACTAATAGGCTGGCTGCTTCTACTAGTAACTCCAAAAGGAATGAGAAAATGGAACGGGTTGAACTGATTATTAAATCATGCGGTTGTGGCTCACAGATCCGC
>OMKY01106090.1:2932-17657 GCA_900302395.1 Bregmaceros cantori | reverse complement strand
AATAATTTCGAATGCAGATTTTTATATTGATATCTTAAAATGTAGATTTTTTATAATCATATTATAAAATGTAGATTTTTTTATTAATATTTTAAAATGTATTTTTTTTTAAATATTCATATTTTAAACATTTTATATGAATAATTTAGAATGCTGATTTTTTAATATTAATATTTTAAAATGTAGATTTTTTTAATGTTGATATTATAAAGTGTAGATTGTTTATATTAATAATTTAAAATGCATTTTTTTTATATTCATATAATAAAATGTAGATTTTTTAATATTAATATTTTATAAAAATACTATAATCTGATGACCTTGTGGTTGTAGGGCTTGTTGGAGAAGAGCTCTGGACTCATGTAGTAGGGTGTTCCGATGAGGGTGCTGGCCATATCGTTGTGGTTCTCCAGGACTCGTGCGATGCCCAGGTCCCCAACCTTGATGATGTTGGTCTTGGTCAGGAAGATGTTCTGCGTCTTCAGGTCTCGGTGCAGAATGTGCTTTTCATGGAGATACTGGAGATTTGGGGACGGTGGGTCGATTCATTGTCAACAAAAATCATAATGCTCAGAGAATGACGTTATTAAAAGTCTGACGCAGTGCTGCTCCACCAAGTACCAGTCTCTGTTCTGGAGGCACTGCAGCAGTCTCTTCTAACCAGTGTTGCGCAAGTTCACTTTCAACACGAACTTGTTCAAATCACCGTAATCATTAGATTATGAAATTAATCGACAACTAATACAATAATCGATAATCGGCAAGCAATTGAATCATTGATATTGTCATTTTTGCTGCCACCGCCAATGACCAAAGAAATAATCATTAGTTGTAGCCATATATTGAACTATGAACAGGTGGATCCCCAAAATTAACTTTTCAGTTCTTTTTTTCGTTCTTTTTTTTACGGTGCTGTTGGCTAAAATTTGCCAACCTTGCTGACAGTGTACGAGCAGAACAAAAGACAATATTTAACTGTTTTAACATTGTGTTAGATTAGGGTCTGGGTTAGATTTTGTGGATAGAAACGGTGCAGTTTGGAATGGCTGGAATTAGCTCGGAAGGCTTTTGAAATCTGATATGAACTAATTCTGAACAAAAATACAGCTCTGTTCAATAACCTAAACAAAAAAAAAAGTGCATTCACAATTATACATTCTTGTTCATGTTTGCCTAAAATATGAAGGAGTTCATGAACTTCAGGTACAACACTGCTTGTAACAATAGTTTTTTTCTATACCTGTGTTACTGAGGTATTGATGTTTTTTGTTGCGTTTTTTAACTTTATTTCTTTTCATTGTTTGTGAAGTATGCCTGCCGATATGGACCTCGAGTTTGGAAATAAAGATATACATAATTGAAGGTGCACCATACAGTATTTGCAGTGGGAAGGACAATTCCTAGATGTTACCGGAAACTGTGGTTGTTCCGAGGTTTCTCACCGAGAGCGAGAAATAAGAAATAAACTAAGAATTTTGTCCCCAAAAAAGTTGCAATTTTTATTTGTCATAAATACGACTCTGATTAAAATTAAATTGTGCCTCACTAATTAGTGAAAAATACCATAAAATGAAAGTACCTAGTTACTGAGATGAATCTAGCGTTTTAATTTTGAAAGCCTAATTAGCAGTGTGCCTAATAATCACTGGCCACGCAAGGTCAAGTTTGTGAACTTGCAGTTCCAATTGGAGCTGCAACTGACTAATCGATTAAGCGATCATAATCGATTATTGAATTAATCGATAATTTGATTAATCGACACCGATTAATCGTTTCCATGTTTGGTCCGTCCTCCACTCAAATGTGTTGAACATATGTTGGTTAACGTTTGCAATGATCAAGTAGAAGCACTCGGAGTGCAAACCTGCGGCAAGGCCATGGGGTCACTGATGGCAAAACATCTAGACGCTATTATGTTACTTATAGGCTACAGAAATGCAGGAAAATGTAATTACTTGTACCGTTTGTTCGCTCTTGGTGGTACGTGGGATTATAGTCAGAAAAATACATCTTCACAATCTGCCGGAGAGGGGATGCGAACCCAGGCCTCCAGCTTGGCAGACCATTAGGCTAACCACTACACTATCGGAGCTACATTAGGCACTGTAGAGTGGAGGCAACTGCTGCGTGTAGCTGCAGTTTGTAAGCCTATACAGTCGTCAAACTAAATGCTATTACGTTATGTTACTTAGAGGCTACAGAAATGCACCAAAATGTAATCACTTGCTCCGTGTGTCATTTCCAACCACTGTAGACTTTTTCATCCAGATTCTTTCACAACTTTTTCAGTGATCCTGCTGACAGACAAACCAACCAACGCGACCGAAAACATAACCTGCTCGGCCCAGGTAATGAGGTTTCAGGTTAAAAATCCTTCTGATTTTGCGCGCTGCAGTAGCTCAGTCTGTTAAGAGTGAATGCACTACGGAGCACACGTATTCCTGAATTGCCGCCCGTCTCCCTCCTCTTCTTCACCCCTTTTCCAGATAATTCTGAATAAAGCTGAAAATCGAACAAATGGGTTGCAAAAAATTACATGAATAATCGTTCCAATTTCAGAGAAAAAAGTAACAGATTAATTGCTTAATTGTCAGTCAAAATGGCCGATTAATCGATGATCAAAATAATCGTTAGTTGCAGCTCTAGTTCCGATCTTCACTTTATGCAGACAAAAGGCTTCCTTATAGCTGCACCTGAAGGGCCATGGCGATCTGAACGAACCACTCCACGACTTGTCTCTCTGGCAGCAGCTCTCCCTTCTGTTGTTTGAGGCGATGGTAGAGGTCGCCGCCCTCGCAGAAGCCCATGACGATGTACAGCTGGCCGTCGCCGCCCTCCCACGACTCGCGGTACGTCACGATGTTGGGGTGGCACAGCTGGGACAGGAGCTGCGCCTCCTGCTCCGCCGCGTTCCGCTCCCTCTTGGACGACTTGGTGAGGTTGAGCTTCTTGATGACATACTGGATTGGAAGACGATGGATCGTACGGCTGTCAATGGTTGTGTCCGAAATCACTCCCTATCCCCTAGTCCCTATATAGTGCACTCACTTATAGTGCACCCGGCAGCAACGTCAAGAATTCAGACACTAGAGCCAGAGCTTTCAAACTTATTGTAACATTATAAAATTCAAAAATCATCACAAAAAGTCAAAAGTACTTAACATTTATAACTACTTGACTCTCGCCGCACCATGTAAGTTTAGGTCATTTTTAAAGTGTCTTGCAATGCATTATAGGTTATATTGCTTGGTCTCGGTACATTGACGCTCAACACTTTCCGCGGTGCATTGTGGGATACTTTGAGTGCATTATATAGGGTACATGGAGTATTCGGACACCCAAACAAAATGGCGTGCGCCCCTTATAGTGCACTATATAGGGTAAATGGAGTATTCGGACACCCCTACAAAATGGCGTGTGCCCCATATAGTGCACTACATAGGGAATAGGGAGTGATTTCGGACACAGCCAATGTTCCTTCCCAGTAGAATTTGAATGATGCCATCTTCCTTTGTATTAGGCTTGGTATAGCAATAATATTGAATATTGCAATATTTTAAAATGTCGCTAATACCATTTACAATATCAGTAGCGCGGCACTTTTGACTGCTTGGGAGACTGTGAGTGATGTGATATTTCACTAGTACATTTCCACGCCGTGAAAGAAATATGTGCATATTATTGTCTTCAAAACATAAACTGGAATAAGTTTGAAAGTAGCCTGGAAAAGCATACACCCCATATGTCCTTGATTTTTTTGTGTGACAATATTATCAGATGTCGTGCTATTATCCATTAACGACATCTGTAGCTATGGCCTGTAGTTATGTTTTTTTTATTACATGTAGTGTAGACGTGCACGATTAGTCGATTAATCGAGGACTAGTCGATTATGAAATTAAGCGACAACTAATCGACTCCAATGAATTGAATCATCATTGTTTTCACCAGTTTTTTTGCTGACACCACCACCTATCGGTCTACACAAATTTAATTAATAAAATTATTAATATTATTGATAAAGAAGGTTGAATATGAAGAAAATCATTAAAATATTACTGTACAAAGGAATTGTAATTAATTTGTGCCAGAGTAATTAACTTCATTACTGTACATTTGTTGGCTATCATGAACCAAACATTTAAATTTGACAAGAATAATTTCTGTCTCGCTGTGAATATGTTGGGGATTTTTAAAGGAAACATATGCAGAGCATTTTCCCAATACCGTGGAGAGCAATTTAATGATTCTGCGAAATTCTTTGATGTCATATTCTGCGGGCATGAAAGAACAACCTAAAATTACCAATTATGAAGCAAGCCTATTTTTCTTCTTACGTGATAATGAAGTCAAAATAATCTTATTAAATGAACTCCAACACCAAAACACTGAAAGATGGTATTCATAAAATAATCAACATCTTTGTTCCTCTATGGTAATTTTATGATAATTTACACAGCAATGTCAGTGCATTTCACTGCATATACTAGCGTACGCAATGCATGCAGTGCAAAAATGTTTTCGAAACATTTCTGCAAACAGCAGATTTATTGAATAAACATTCTGACATAATGGTAATGGCAGCCAAAACAGTCAAAAATAAAATAAAAAAATAAATAATAAAATAAAATAAAATAAAAAAATAATAATACATAATAAATAATCTATTTTATACAAATAGATTACTGGTTTCAATTAGGACTGCAACTACAGTAGTTCTTCTATTGACAACCCTGTGCGCTGCAGACTAGAACCACCGCGGATTGTACCGATAATCAAATAGAGGTTAAAATAAACTGATACCCTGTTATAATGATCGGTGTTGTTACCTGTTTCCTATCCGCCTTGTGCTTGACCAAGTTCACTTCTCCGTAGCTTCCTTTTCCCACCACTTTGAGGAAAACATAGTTATTATTCATCATACTCATCATGCATCATGCACTTCACATGTCGTGGGGGAATGGAAGCATGCTGGCAAATTTAAAGGCGGTGCGTTTATTAATGCGAGCTTTTACAAAAATAAAAAAATAAAAATCAGTAAACGGAGGAACTGATGACTGCACTGGTTTGTCTTTGGCGTTAGATCAGATACCTTTGGCGTTTAAAGGCCCTGTGATGGGGTGTGCGAGTTCTAGAAAAACGAACCATCCCTCCTAAACAGTAGCCTCTAAACCTGACTACTAATTCGAACTTATTCATTCATTCATTCATTCATTCATCCATCCATTTGTTCATTTATTTATGTATTTATTCATTTATTTATTCTTTTTAAAATATATGTATATATGAAGAGCTCAGATGCAAAGCCCCCTAACACCACTTGACCACTGTTTGAGAAACTTGACACTGCAGACACTACAACTTGACACTGCAGGGAGCATGTTTTACTTTATTTTATGTTTTACTCATTTTACTAATTCTAGATTTAGACAAGATTCACACAATATAATTGACCCAGTTTTCACAAAATTAATGTTTAGGGGTTTTTGCATCTAGAATATAGAAGATAATTCTAACATACACATTTAATTAACATGCATTTATATATAGAATTTGTATGTAAGTTATTATCACTTAAGTGGAAATTTAGGGGTGAGATATATTCTCCCTCCTTTTCGGATATGTCTATTTTTTTGCAAAGTTATTTTTTGGGCGCAAGCACCGTTTTTCATTCTTCATTCAGACATAGTGAATAGTGATAGCTAGGGTTAAATCAGAAACTGGGATGAAGAGTTGGGTTGCATGCTCTGTAACCAATCTGCCACCGCACCCTCCGTGGATATGTCTAATTTTGATTGTCATCCTCTTTTTGTTTGCTGAATCTCTCATTGTATTTTTAGTTTTTAATTTTTCCTTTGTCTGCCGGCTCAAAAATATGAAAGATCACTAAGATAGGCTACTTACAAGATTCAATCTTACAACAGACCACTAACCTAACCATAACCCTTAACCATAACCCCTAAGCTTAACTCTAACATGTCCCTGAATTTAACCTAACCCTGACAAAAACAGCGGACCGTTTTTGGGAGTTGCACACTACATCACACGGCCGTCAAAAGTATTCGATCTAACACCAACCCACTGGTTTGTCGTCACTAGGCAACGCCGCGCGGCGTGAACCACGATGGCTGTGTCAGAACGGGCGCGTTCCTCGCTTACCGCCCCCTGCAGGGAGGGAGGACACACCATATGGCACAGACCAACACCCACTGCTGAGGATTTAGTATATTGTCAGGGTTTGAAAGGTTAAAAATGAATACATACATACATACATAATACTTTGTAGACACAAGTCACACACACACAAACACACAAGTATACAATATGATTTTGACCCGAGCAGACAAACAACAGAAGACAGAACAATTTCTCTCTCTCTCTCTCTCTCTCTCTCTCTCTCTCTCTCTCTCTCTCTCTCTCTCTCTCTCTCTCTCTCTCTTTCTCCCCCTCTCTATCTCTATCTATCTATCTATCTATCTATCTATCTATCTATCTATCTATCATAGGAGCCACTCTGTGGCTCAGGGCTCGTATTACCAACTAGTGGAAAGCTGGACTTAACTGTTTGACTGTGAACACTCCATTTAGACCCGAGCCTGAATGGGAGCTCTGTGAAGTCATGCAGACTGGCTGTCTCCATCACTCCAGTCTCAACCTCATCAAGCAATGTTTTTTGTTTAAAAAAATAAAATAAAATTCCGGCATCAGCGCCGTTTTTCCATGTTTTTATTGGATATGATTAGTCGGAAACTGGGTAGAAGAGATCGGAGGTGGACATTGCAGACAAGTCGATGAACTTGCGACACTGCGGACGCTGCGGTAGACGCAGCGCCACTAACATGAAGGGAGTCGTGTTCGGTGCGGTGTCCATAACCACTCGGCCAACGTGGACCCATCAAGCAATGTTTTGGGAGAAGGTTAGTTTTTAATGTAATCCCATACACTCACAATTTACTCATTGTATCCCCTGAAACATGGAATGCTGGCCCAGCAGATCCTTCATGTTAACGCAATAACTTTTGAACAATGGATTTGTCCCAGGTTGGCACCGTTTTCGAGGGTTATCGGCGTTGCTTCCGAAGGCATTCTGTAGGTGGTGCTACTGCCCCGCTCAAGGCACTGAGTGTCGCCTTTTCGAACGAGTGGAGCCACGAAGAAGTCTAATGGTGTAAACTCCACTGGAGTTTGTGACGCTTATCACGGGCGGCGCGAATATGTGCCCATGCCAGCAGTGTTTCAATTTGAGTCGCCGCTCATGGCAAGCGGCGCTAACATGGTTGATGTTAGATTCAATATCTCCTCTAAATGTTGTGAGTATCCGACCCAAATAGGTGGAAGGGAAGACTGTTTTTTTTCTAAGCTTTTATTAGCGTTATTGGAAACAGGTGAAGATGGGGGGCAGACATGCGGGAACTACGTCGGTGGTGAGATTCGAACCACCGACTCACTGCGCCATTAAGGCATATGCGTGCTTTCCAGCGCTCTGCCTAACCAACTGAGCTACTGGGCAGCACAGGGAAGACGCTTTTAATTGTGTCTGTGTAGCTTGGCAACTAGTACGATCATTTGATCTGGATTAAGCAGCAAAAATGTATAAGAAAAAGTGTCACAGAAGCAGAAGGTGTGACAATTGATGTGGAGGCCCATGTCTCAATTCGAATATATACCTGACTCTCTGCGTTGTGGCCATGTACTAACTGTGAGAACACTGCTGTAGAGTGTAGACTGACCAGGTTGAAGGTAGGATGGAATTTTAGCTTGGGCCACTAGATGTGCACTGCATTTCACAGACAATCCCTTTAAAAACTCTTCGTTAAAAAGTTTCTGTTGTCTTCGTGAGACAAGTACGTCGACAGCGACGAGCATGTCACAAGCTTCTCAGCACCGGTTCATTGGGCATTTCCCATTTCTTTTGCTTGGATAAATGTCAGTTAAAGGAAGGCCTTCTGCCTCCCCAAGAATGAAACGAGTTCAGGCCTTCTCTACAATTCTAGTTAGCCGTCGCATCCTCCTAAGATGGAGACCCCTATGCTCCTTCCTTAACAATTTGGAAGAAGGCTCTCTTCCATTTCATTAACCTGGAGAAGCTGAGGTTCTCACTGCGTGGCTCACTTGCCCCATTTTATAGCACCTGGAGACCCACTTTAGATGCTCTATATGCCTAATAACACCCTCTCTTCTCTCCTTATCCCTTCCCTTCTTGAGTGTGTGTTTGAGTGTGCGTTTGAGTGTATGAGTGTCTTGTCATGTCATTTTTGCCTTTTTACGGTTGCCTGTTTTCGGTCGCGTTGGTTTGTCTGTCAGCAGAATAACTGAAAAAGTTATGCACGTTCTGAATGTAGCGTTGTTGGAAATGACAAGCGGTACATTTATGGAAGTAACATAATAGTTTGACAACTGTTATGAGCTTACAAACTGTGATCACGTCCAGGAACACACAGCAGTTACCTCTACTCTACTGCATGGTACTAACACACAGTGCAGGTTTGCACTCTCTGAGTGCTTCTAGTGTGTGTGTGTCATTTTGTTTAAAAAAGGGATGATCACCGGTCCTCACATATTCTTTTCCATCCACCGGTGAGATATACATTTGTATCGGTATTTGAAAAGTTGACGGGGTCCTGTGGTCCCCCAACAAATACTATTCCACTTAGAATGCCTAGTGTGTTTACGTAGCGCCATACGTCGGCGCACCGCTGAGACGCGCACAGAGCGAAGCCTCGGCGGCGCTCTGTGTGCATGCAGCGCGCATGACGTCACCAGGCACTGTAGAGAGTGTGCGGCGTGCGGATCGCTCCTCCAGGGTTGTCAAGTCCGCCGGCAATTTGGTTTGTCCCCCGATCCCGTCCTGATCCCGGTGGAAGAACAGTCCAAGACACTCACCAACAACCTGGAGCATCGACCTTTGGGATCACCACTCATCTGCCGGTACATTCCGTCCTGTGGACCGTTTTTTTTCTGTGTCAACTAACGCATGTCTCGTATCTTTGCAAAGTAGAACGCGCCGAATTACTGGACTCGGCTCAGCATCATCGTACTGTCTAATTACAAGACTCGGGTTATATAGCGGATATCGCCAGACACGGCGATATGATTGCATTTTTAAAGCATTGATGGTCGTTATTGGAATACACAAGTTATGAAATGGATGCATACATAAATATACTTTACCATAGATACATGCGCATAGATTAATTTGCTTTCATTTTCTGCACTATGGCTTTATTTTTGATCTATGCCTAACTAATGTCATACGCTGGAGCAGAAATCCATCGCATCTTCTGCTCTACGATACAGTCACGAAATCTCTTATGAGGACAGGGCAAAAAAACGTTTTCCCGTTGCTTAACTTCTTTCTAAATAGAATCCTCCCGCCGTTTCCTCATTTCGTGCTATTCTTGCCGCAAACAAACGCCGACTTCCTTCGATTGGATGAATGAGCTTATTTGGAGGTGCTGACATCTGTTAGCTCTATCGGGTTGGACGACAGCTTACAGCTTCATGTTGGATTCTGAGTCAGAGGGTCAGGCTTAACTCATCCAGTGCCAGCCCTTTTAAAATGTAGCATGTCCCAGTGCTAGGGTTTTTTCAACGACTGAAGTTTCATTTGCAGTGTGCAAATGAAACTTCAGTCTTTGCTTCATCTGAAGAAAATAAGACTTGTTTCTACCTGTTTCCATTCTTTAGTTATAGCCTCCAGAACATGGCTGGGTCAGCCATGTTCACTTGCTGAACTCCAGCAGCTCTTCAGGTGTGGGGGGGGTGCATGGTCCTCAAGCATGCACTGCCGTATTTGGTGCGACAAGCTTAACGATAGATGCTTTTTTTGTGTGTGAGCCCCAAATTAAATGTGTGCTCAGAGATTCATCTATCTTTCATCACACAATGTCAAATACAATTCAAGGTAGTTATCATTGAAGTTGTATATAGTAGGGCTGTTATTGTAATAGTTGGTTTATAAGTAATTTTTTGGGGCAGGGGGAAGCAGACTGCAGCATACTGATATCGGTGATGGGAAGTGATCTCATGACAGCTGCGTGCGCTGTGAGACTAAGCCACAGGCACTAGACTGCTCGGGGCGGAATACAGCCAGCCAGCAATTATTGTAATAGTTGATTGTATATCGATTATTGAACCGACCAATTGCCAAGTAACAATTACCCTGAGAATGATCTCAGAATAACTGACTTTGAACTAACTAACTTTGAATACAATCACATTTGGGTCTTGTTAACCGACAAATGTACAACAATCAATTACTTTCTCTGTCACGAACACATTACAATGAATTTATAGGCAAAATATTGATGGTTTTCTTCATATTACGTGATGCTTTGTGTTGTGTTTGAACTATTTATTGGCAACAACCCCGGTTCGTTTAACAACCACCTCATTCGCCCCCTTTTTTAAATCCTTCCTGCTCCTTCCCCACAACCGCCTCACATCCACTGGGAGGTTTGGGACTGACGGCTCCATTTGTGGTTCGAGTTCCCTTCTCCGTCGTCTGTCAGTTGTTCCCTAATGCACACGGAACAGCCAGTAGACTCTGTTGAGATTTTGTCCTCCCATACATTAACTCATTCAGTGCCAGGCCCGTATCAAATTCAGCACGTCCCAGTGCCTGGGTTTTTTTTCAACATGTGAGTGTTTTTTCAAGACTCATAGAAAATTAAGTTCTGTGTCCTTGTCAGCAAAACACTTAGCAAAGGAAAGTTCAGATTTATCCTCAGAAAACAGTTTGTTTCTACCTGTTTCCATTCTTTAGTTATAGTCTTCAGAACATGTGTGGGTATCACCAAAAATGCTGATTTCGAGCAAAATCCTGAATACATGCCGGTGTAGTTTTGGCTTTGTCCACCAGGTGACTGTATCTGTCAGCGCTATACGATGGGCCCGAGAGACGGTGTATGACACCACCTGGTGGTCAAAAGTGTAATTACACCCACATTTCTATTTCTCCTGCAATAAAAACCCCACACATAATAGCACCGTTTACATCAACACTTTTTTGGATCAGAATACATTTAATTATATAATCCGCTTCACCTGTATACATGGACACACAACAATCGGATCCTGATTATATATATAATATCTATATGTATAATATATCCAGAAGCATAATGACCCCCCACCCCCCCTCTCTCTCCTTTAACGCTGTTTGTTTGGGAATGGTCGGCGCGGCGGCTCCGGTAGGGTATTGTGTGCGCCTGCTGGCAGCTTGTGTGTGCGTCCGGGCAAAAATGCACGGTGGCCGTGCTGCTGCACCAACGTGCCTCCTCGCCCCTTCGTCGCGGACCCGGGCTTCAGCCCCGGGCTTCGGCCCCGGACCCCGGGTGATGCATCACTGATGGGAGGGCGGACGCATCATGAGCACTTTTGAAGCGGATCCACCTTTAAGCAGATTATATTTAGGCTTTTTGGTACCATGTAAACGGGGATATTATTTTTGTTCAAAAAACCATATCTAGCAGTGAATGGGTTAAACGCTTCCATATACAACAACATGTTTACTTGTGCCTTCTGTGATAGGAAATATTTTAACTTGATAAACAATTAATCAACAGCAATTGATTTAGTCATTTCCTTGTCCACCGCTCAGACGTGTGCAATAAATGTTGTTCCCAGTGCCAGCCTCCAATCCCTGCAACATGGCCCTGCCCTTTCTCTTGGACACTGTTGCACCCTGGAATCTTGAACCCTGTTAAGCCCCACAGCAACACAAACAAGTACAATAAAGTTAATAAGTAAGCTTGGGTGAAAAAAAAACAATGTTATAAGCTAACACTGAAGAGTAGGCTCTTCCATGCTAATACCACAATGGAATTGTTTTGGCTGCATTCTATAATAAGTTTGTAATAATCCTTCCGATTTTATGCCAATAAAATCGGAAGGATTATTACAAACTTACTTAAATGAAGCAATTAATCGTCAGAGACGGCAAAAGTACCCAGATTTCTTACTTGAGTAAGAATAAAATACATTAGTAAAAAAAAACGACTTGATTCAGACTACAAAGTACTTCTCCAAATATCTACTCGAGTAAAGTAAAAAGTACAGCCTGAGAAATGCACTCAAAAAATAAATGTGTATATAAAAATACTTTTTCATTGTTAGTTTGTCAATGTTAGTCTTTGAATAAAAGACTAACAACCTAGGCTAATTTACTTCACTTTCTAAATCATGCTGACATCGTCAAACATTGAAATGAAGATCTGAAACATTCATCATGCTCATGCAGTTGGAAGCATTTCCTTATGCCTCAACACTATACAGGTGATATTTTTTTGTGCAGCACACCCAGAGATTAGATGAAACGTATTAGCATATTAACTGGTGCCGTACTCAGTAATTTACCGCCCCCTGTTGACTCATTCACACTAGGGCTGCACAGTTTTGGCCAAAAATAATAATTGCGGTTTTTCCACCTTTGCGATTAATTGCGGTTTTTAATTGCGGTTTTATTATTATTATTATTTTCTTAATTACAATTAATAAATTGTACAGACACATGGCAAATATAGCAACATATTTTGAGAGGCAGGTAGCAGGTGCAGTAGCATCGAATTGCACATTGAACATTTTTGAGGACCTATGTTACTAAAAAACTATTTTACAAACTATAATAAAGTATATGAAAAAGAAAAGTAAGTTGAATAAAATAAAATGCATTTCAAATGCATACCATATTCTCAATACAGCATAATATATAATTGAACAACAATAATATTAACCAACCGGATATTTTGCGGTCCGTTGCCTTGCTGTATAATTAACATTAACGTTGTATTCATTCTTTAGAACAGAGCGTGTCAGCTCCGTGTACCACAGACAGTCGCGCGCCGCTCTTTTGTGTGAAACTATCACTAGGCGTCAAATGCGGTTGGAAGCGCAGTAAGTGGCAGGGTGGACAGGGTGGCCAACGGCAGCAATCCTCCGCGTATCTGTGACCATACAAACATCGCTTCCTCAAGATCGCTTCCTCAATGCGATCGTTAAACTTCCAGACATGTAGGCAACTCTCACTATCAGTCACTCTTTTAAATGTTTGAATTATTATTAGATGTTCACAAAGCCGCACACGGAGACTGAGAGAGAGCGATAATGAGACTGAGAGATGGAGAGAGAGGGAGACAGACGGCCGACACGAGCGTCAAGTCGTCAACCTATTTACTGATCTTCCGCCTGCTGCTGGTTCACTACACTATGTTTAACAAAACGAACGAACGCACAAGCAAGACACACACACACACACACACACATAATCGATAATTTTGTCATCACAACTATCCAACATACAATAACAATAAAATACAAATGCAACACAAATGTGAATACACCCTTTCGAATATGTCATATATCTCCCCCCAACTCTTCATCCCAGCTTCCGATTTAATCCTGTCATTATCTCTCAATGTAGATATAACAAGGCATTTCTTTCAGTTGCTTGTCCAACATGAGCATTATGCCCATACACATAGACAGTATATTCAGTCTAAGGCCAGACTGCAAACACATGCCTTTGTTTACTAATATGTCTCGGTTGAGGGAAAAGTAGCCTGAACACAAACACAACAAATCAAATGAATTTAGCCCCGGAACACGGATCCCATGATTGGCTGGGAAACTCACTTTCCTTGATCGCCCATTAATGATGCAATCCTATTGGTTTAACATACAGTCCTTCAAACAGTCCTGTGTTCTAATTGGATGTTCAATGTGCTGTGATGCTGTGATTGGCTGAAAGCCTGAGTTCATGTTTTCTATATATCAAAGTGTTTTCTGAATAAACTTCAGAGCGTTGGATGCACCTTCAACTGTGTAGCCTCTGACGTCTCTCCACTTGCCTTGATCAGATTAGTTGATAGTTGGGCTATGTATACTGGGAAATACTAGCTCAACAACAATATTAATATTATTATTAATAGCCAGTAGTGATGGCGGAACAAAGAAATATGCCAAAAAAAACCTATTGTGTCCAGAAAGGCTTTTCTGCTTTATTGTATCATTAATTCACTTATTGAATATTGTGAAGCACACATTTTTCCACCATTGCGACATATTGCAGTTTCATAGTTGTGTTTTTTGTTTTGTTAGGGGGTAGCTACAAATTGATTTTTTTAACTGCGCTTTATTAGTAAAACAAATGCAAAAAAGTATTCCTAGTCTGTGAACTTGTATCATTGACCATGGCAATAAACTTGATTCTGATTGTGATTCTAAAACTGAACATGTTTCATTTAAGTTTTTTTTTTTTTACAACAAAGCACACATTTAGTCTATATGTTTTTCTGGGAAAAAACATTGTTTGTATTCACTAATAAGATGAAGAGGCATGTTTACAGTGAAGCTGCAGGCTCAATGTCTGTGTATCCTTACTAGGTGTCAAAGTGCAATGCTTTCACTTTCAAGACAGCACATGGACAAAGGCTTCACAGCTTTTACATTTAAAGTGCAATAATTACGCAAAAATGCTTGGTCTTTCCAATGCGTATTTTGGATAGACGCCGGCGTCTATGTGCATCTGTGCGGTGTTCCCACCGCGGTTCATCCTTACTATATAGTATACCTTTAAACCTCTGCCCCACTAAGTCAAATGCGACAAAGGCAGGTGTTAGCGTTGGCTGACACATGCAAAGTGCTTAGTCTACAACGAGCTAACCGCCCCCCCCCCCCCCCCCCCCCCCCCCCCCCCCCCCCCCCCCACCTTCCCCCCCCCTCTCTC